>DWHP01005455.1:0-11920 GCA_018247895.1 Parnassius honrathi | reverse complement strand
GCAAATTAATGGCAATCGAAGTTACAGTAATCACTCAAACTGAAGAAAGCCTCGTTATCACCGATACGAACAAATACGATAACGCAAGGAGGCGGTCGTAATACGACGCAACGATTCTTATGTAACTCGCGACCTACAAACGACACGGGAGTCGCGCACAATCGATTCTTCCAGACTACAACTCGTCGACACAAATTAATAGCAAGTGAAGTTAAATTAATCACTCACCCTCAAGAAAGGCCTCTTTGTCACGTATATTAACGAAAATAAGACAACACGATGGCGGCCGTCGAGCGCGTTATAACGATTTCAATTTAACTCATCGACGTGGCAGCCGCGGGCGCTACTTCACCCAGACTACTACTACTGCAGGGCGCAGGCGCGGGCGAATCCCTCCCCGCGCAACCCGCTATCAAACCGATTCCTCGCTCGAGACTAGCGCCACGAACGAGCGCAAACATATATAAAGAAGTACTCAGCTGTAGTTCGGAGTTAGGGAGCTGGCGGTGTTTGCGAGTGGTGCTTTCGCATGCACTCATGCACTATAATTCTACATACATACATAAACTTTCATCATCCACTCCTATTAGGCATAGGCTCTACGAGTTTCCATTTGGTACGATGCTGACACATTTCTCGATTTATGGTACTTCGAATCAGGTCTATTTTCAATATATCGCTAATTAAGGCACTATCATCCTGTCCGACGAAGGTCACGTTGGTAATTTCGTCTCGAAGACATTATTCCTAAATATTTGAAAAATTAAAAACAATTCGAGGAGATAGAGAGTTCGCCAACGCAATGAAACAGTGATGTGAAGTCTTTCCTGCTTTATAACACACTCAAAAGTGAGAGAAGTTTTGTACGCTGTATGGCATCGAAATATGCTTTAATATTCTCATCCCGCGGGTGAAAGTGACACACGGAAGTGGCAAAAAAATCTCATGGCCTCTGATGAATGAAGGTATAGCCAATTCTCATAAATAGCTATAAATGTGTCAATATCTGTTGACAAAGAGTTCTGTGGTGATACCCTAAGAGATTTAATTGATCTATTTCATCCTGTGTGTCATAAGATGCGATCACTGTGTAAAATGTTAGTAAGATTTTATGATACCGATGATTCGCGATATGGCCAATGTCGTGTCGTGTATATAGTGTCAAAAAGAGGGGCCAAACGAGCATGCGGCTCACCCGATGGCAAGTGACCACCGCCGCCCATGAACAACCGCAACACTACGCAACGTTGCCGGCCTTTTAGAAACGAGTAAGCTCTTTCCTTGAAGGTCCCTAAGTCGCGTCGGTCCGGAAAAATCGTCGGTGGTAAACAATTCCACAGAGAAGTTGTACGAGGAAGAAAACTCCTAGTAAAACCCACGGTGGTGGACCGACAAGCATCCAAATGCTGGGGATGGTATCGTGAATTTTGACGCGATATGCATTCGTGAAATTTGGCGGCCGGAATTAATCCGAACAATTCCTCAGAACACTCCCTGTGGTAGTTGTGATAGAAAACGCAAAGGGATGCCAGTGTCAAAAAAGTGGTACGACTGGTTGCAATTGCAAAGGAAATATTTCAATTAGGTCAAATCAGTTCAAAGTTTCAAAAAGTCATTGAACAGCAGGGGATTTTACTGCTGATGAAGATAACGCAGTAAAAGAACACAGGGAGCACTGTTTATTTTTGCGATTCAATTACCTAAGCGTGGTAATAACCGCAAGTAATTCCAATCGAAAGAGGTCTATGTGCTGTACAATTGTTTATTTTATGCTGATAGTGATGTTCGTAAAAAACTAATTATATGCTTTAATAAGAGGTGTATTCTATTTTATTACTGTAATGTATTAACTTTTCAAATATACTAACGTCCAACGATCGTGTTGCTATCTTTACAATTATTTATTAAAGAAATTTGTGCTCTGAATCATTATTTTTTTTATGAGAATATACCACACCTCCAAAAAGATACTTCTTATACTAAGTAAATGTTTGACATAACTGCCATTCTAATTACAAACATAGCACATAGATCTTTATCTAATCACAATCTCACAGATTCTTGATAAGGACAGCTTCATAGATCGTTACTCAATCACGCATGAATGGCTTAACGAATAGGAATGACCTTTAGACCATAATCTGTTATAACACTCGAATATTTTTTATTTCAGGATAATGATAGCTACCACGAGAAATATACATAACGTTTGTGTTTTTATGCGGTCATAAACGCGTGCAGAAGCTAGGGTAGTTATAAAAATACTGACTAAATGAAAAATTTCTGAAAAAGAAACTACACATTAGGAACTAGGCACATGCATAAAGTTAGTAAAGCTACAGCCTATATACGTCCCACTGCTGGGCACAGACCTCTTCTCATTTCTGAGAGGGCATTAGGGCAAGGAAGTGTCCGCCGCGCTGTCCCAATGCGCGTTGGCGAATTTTACATGTCTTCGAAACTTTTTTTCTTATTTCTCAGACATGCAGGTTTCCCCACGATGTTTTCGTTCACCGCCAAGCACGTGGGAAATCAGCACTTAAAATTGCAATTACCAATTACATTGGTGCCGGCGGGGATCGAACCCGGTTTGCTCGCGTACTGTGAAATTTACAGCGAGCGTTAACCATCTGAGCTACCACGGCTCTATATATGCAGTTATATATTACGGTGAAACATGGCTCTACCACGTTAATACTTCGTAAATAAATAGTTATTAAAGACCGCAATTATCAATGTCATCAGGGTCAGTGGAGATCAGACAGTTACAAGCTCAAAAATACTGACTAAATCTAGTTCCCACATTACCATTTGATTTATTTGTTTATTATATATTGCATTATAGCTTAAAGAAGCGATAAACTTATTATTGGCAATAAGATTATTAAAAAGCTCTTGGAACCACAGAACACATAGGTTTCTGTTTTTTTGCTTCGAAACGTCTGTAAAAAGTGTTTCGTGTTGGAGCCTTGCCGTCGTCGCCGTGATTGTCCTTAGGGTGCAAAACGACCTTCCAGTAACAAGCTGTGGTGTATGTAGCCATATAGAACAAACGAAAAACTTGACGGAAGCAGGTCTCTCAGGTAGTGCTCTGTGGCAGTTTCTGAGGTCGATGATTGGTGCTTGAGTCAAGATTGGCTGTTATATACGAATTTTATTTTTAACTACTTTATTATTGTAATTTTAGTAATGATTTGCAAATTTCTAGCGGTCAACCCTTTTTAATGATTTGTAGTTTGAACAAACGTGTTATTTAATTTAATACAATTATTATTAAACTTGGAATAAACGTCGTGAAGCGTATTTAGAACTTCTAAAGCGTTTTTTAATTAATATATTATGTGTTGATATTATTTAAAAAAAAGGGCAAATTGAGCTTGTGATGTATCATACATTTCAGCGTATTTGTAGCGGTAGTCTTTCTTGAACCGGTTTAGCTTATGGGGAACACGATGAGTATTGATTTAAAAGCATTATTTATTAGTATTCAGGTCCCGTGGGCTGCTTGGATGTGCTTGATGTTAAGTTAGATAACATTGTCTTTTATGTATTTTTATTACTCTGTTTGTTTTGTCAAGGATGAATCTCTAAGAGAAAACGTTTACAAAATAATTTCATGTGTTATTTTGAGCACATCGCTCAAAATTTATCAATCACTGATAATAAAGGAAATAAAGCAATAAAAACGTATCATGAATACGCAGTCTTAATATGAGCAATAAATATCGACCTGAATTACGATTTATTAGTAGGTAATACAAACAAGGGTACTCCTAATTTGGCCCATTTTCAATTTATCGCCAATTTGGTCGATAAACCGACGAGCATGTATGCGTACGTATATGGATGTGTCAGAGGCCAAAGAGGTGTTAGGATCGTGCCAAATGCAAGTCTGGAGTTTCTGCCCACCCCTCTTGGTGACAGGCGTGAGTGTTTATGATACATGATTATGTAATAAAAACAAATCATCTATCACCTAAATATTTTGACGTCATAAAACAAAATGTATGCAAATATGTGTTTTATATTCTCGTTGTGCTTTGTCTGTGTCCGTGTCTCTGACAACGCATTCCAGTCTATCGATAACGATAAGTGCTTTGGGTTTTGTATTCTTGTAACGCACTATCTCCTACGCAGTTCATAGCTTCCGATTATTCGAGATTCGTGCTTTGAAAATCGCCCAGGAGCACATCTCTTTTAAAAACGAACCTGAGAAAATAACGTTATTTTATTTCGTAATTCCGACTTATTTGGACTTAATAAAAATATTGTAATAATTTATTGATTACATTAAAACTCAACTTTAATTTAAAGTCAATTTCTCTGAGTTAAGAAATCGACAAAAAACGTTTTAACACGTCACGTCACTAATGATAAATGATACGGGTGTTTCGGAAGAAGGACCGTTGATGGACGCATCTCATTTCGTCCTTCCACTTAGACTTTTTATGCCAGGCTAATGAGATGAAATTTAATGAAAATTGAGTGTCAGATTATTTTTATGCACACTAGTTGAAACCTTTACTAGCTTAAACAAAGGAAGTTTTTTAGAATTGCCCGAGGGCGCCTGCGGAACTATCGGGTCGTGTTTAAAAATTCTTTTGCTGCCGGCATTTTATCTCTGCTACATTTTTCCAAAACCAAACATTAAATTTAGTAGACTTTTATAAGTTCCCCTTTTAGTGTTTTGGTTTTTATTATGTTTTATTGTGACAATATTTTCATTTCATACGAAAATATTTAAGATTTAAGAGTCCTGATAGTTAAGGAAAGCTTTCGCCGTCAATTTAACAGTACGCGAGCAACGCGTTCTTGGATCGCATCAATGTAATTTAATCTTATTAGCTAATCGAAATCTTATATGCTCATTTACTTATGTTCGGCTAAAATTATCGGAAACCTACATGTCTGACGAACAATAATATTTTGAAGACAAAGTCTGCCAACACGTAGCAGAGCGGCGGACTAATTGCTTGTAAACCCTCTGAGAAATGAGAGAAGGCTTGTACCCAGCGGTAAGTCGTATTAGGCTGTTACTTCACTTTACTTTTTTAACACTATTTGTATCTATACTTAACTAGAAGTTGTTAACCAAGCATGATATGAATACGAGATATACATTATGATGGTTCCCCTAATATCAGCGCAGCTGCAGTGGAACTCTAGAAATATGCTATTAATTTAAAATTATTTAATGCCTTTAACCAAAAATTAAGCATCGTACTTTGAATAATATATTTTGTTGTATTGTACCACTAAGTTATCTATACTGGCTGCACTCACTGCGGATGACGTCATCGGCAGATTCTTTCAATATGCCGATGTCCGGCGCAGTTTCATAGAAACAATACAAAGGAATAAATCCGTACACTACTGTTACTTACGTTAACGTTTGCTATAGATATTGCTTTTTAGTGCAAAGAATATCAACGCGGCCAACATATGATACAAAGATAACCTACTTGTCTACGGCAGGTGAATGTGAACGTAAGAAATTACCTGTTTTTGGAGAACTTAAACAAAGCGATGAACAAACACCTTCAACAGTGCGAGGACGCGTATCGACCTCGGCTTTAGTGATGTAATAAGAAATTCGCCTTGCCAATCGTTCGTATATTTCTTTTTCATTTGTGTTCTTGAGATAATCGGCTTGATAAATAATTTAGGGTTTGAGCTTACATTATATCTTTATTAAAATCATTTTATGTTTGAATGTTATAAACTAGTTTTTTAATAAAGCAAAACCCGTGAGCAAATACAGAGCAGCTAAAACTTAGCACATTTAAGCTCAAGTTGGTTTACTCTTCATAAAACTTAGAAGTCACTGTCCCGACCAGTGCGAAAGGATTTAATGTTTACTGAGTGCAAGCATTGTTTGTGTAAACTGCAGTTGGGGATACTACATTATTTTTTTATTAAGATAATATATTATTCTAATAAACAATTTAGATCTGGAATGATTTATTTACGAAGTATAGAACTGCAGTGGTAGAAGTATGGAAACATTATAAATAATGTGTATAAAACTATAAAGTAGTAATTAGTATTAAAATATTAAATTTTATATTTTAGAAAATTGTATACCTACGCCTTTTTATTTAAATATACTATTTTTTTAAATAATGTTAGAAATTAGACAAACTATCTAAATAAATTAATATTTCCTGAACACGACTTTACGTTATAAAACACTTATGAAACACAATTGGTATTTAGAAGTAAAATAAAGATAATACAACCGAAATAAATTATGTATGCAAACGGTCTGACTACTCACCACGATGCGGCACCGGGCGGCCTCTGCTTGCATTTCGTAAATATACTCTAAGCTAATTCCCTGCGCCTTACTTTTTGGTACTGCTCTGTGAATGGTGGTTTCGAGATCTACCCTCGACTTCTATGAGTCTCCTTATTTTTACCACCTTCTAAAATACTTTTTCATTTTCTACCCTCACTCATAACAATACCTATACCCCCAATCCGCTTAGCGATGGCAAGGGCTCGTTGTGTTCGACTCGTACCAATTAAAATCCATGATGTTCCACATTCACCACATATTGCTAAGGCCATAGAAATGATTCGCTCGCTCACCTTCGCAGCACCAATAGTGCTAACTGCTGCAGCGGCTCTTCTCGGGGGAGGTAAACTACCTATTCTTCCTATCATAAATATTGTATGTATAATTAATACAGTAATAGGTAGAATCTCAAATGACTGTCCTGTAAATTCAAGAAAATAAGTGAATCTTTGAAATTCTCTTTGAATTACATTCATTTCAATATCGTATACCCGATGTCAGAAATTCGTTTCACTAAAATATGGCTACTATTTTTGTAACCTATAGCGTCTACTTTCAATACAACCTTTGCGTTGCGTATGCGGTAAGCGAACATTGCCAGGAGTAAAATAAAACAAAACGATCAAAGTCACTGACTTGCCCATGATCATATTATTGTTTCAGTATGAGGTTTTAAATATTTGTAGCACCTATGGTACTCCACTCCCTAGATTTTGATCTAGACTAGATTAAGTTCACAAGCATATTTTGCATCAAAACATTAATCAAATATTTTATATCTATTTCTGAACTAATATTTAATTAGCACAATACAAGAGGAGTGGATTCTGCATGCAATGATCAGATAAAATTTTTATCGATTTAAACTTAAAACTTCATTTGCACAAAAAGTCCAAGAGGACATTCTATTAAAAGATATTGTGCTATGAAACAGTCATTCAATTTCTATTTTAACAATAGTCTCGTTTTTAAAGTAGCCGGCGAATTTCACCAACACCTCGCCATTAGAAATTCGAATGGCGAGGTGTTGGTGAGTTCGCTCTAAGCACAGGATATTTTTGTTTTGGTATATTTAGTCGAATGTTTGTCAAAACCTGAAGACAGTATATGTCGCTGTGTAGTATTTTAAACAAAGACAAATCTGTTTTGTATTTCTTTTAGTAGCGTAAGTATAGTGGTGTAGTAGAGTAAGTTTTCAGGGACTTTGCCTTTTTGGAGCTGTAAGTCAAGTGCCATAGAAATCGTTTTCACACCAGTTTAACTCTAAAATGTTTGATTTTATCGGCACTGTAGAGATTTTAACCTTTGATAAGAAAGTACCTAGAGTAACAATTGCGTTTAGGTTTCTTGTAAAGGTGACATGCGAACACTTGATATTACGATCTAAATTAATACTCATAGCAAAGTCAGGTTGATATGTACAGGAATCAATAAACATAGTTTGGTGCTCGGCATTATAGAAAACAACGTTAGGAAACTCGCCTAACAATTCGCACTAAAGCGAACGTACATTTTTCTGGCCTGTGTCCAGTAGTCTTTTTACTTTTAGTTAAAAATATATTGTTTGTACTGTTTTTAACTGAACCGCCATCGTAAGAAGTCATATATTTAATTACAGTATAATATCAAACACACTAGCGATGCGCATGTGATGAAACGAAAATTTCACAACAATCATTTAACAATACTCAAGCGCCGGATCGCACTTTGCTAATAAGTGTTAATTGCCTGCGCTTCGGATTACTATATTTATCTTTTATAAATATGTATAGGGTTGCCATATTTTTAAAGAAACTACTTTTATTTATTTTTCCTATCGAGAGCATACTCAATGAGCGTCATAGTGTCCAAAGGATTCGTCTTAAAATGAACATAGGCAAGACAAATATCATGTTACCGTTAGAGTTTATCGAAAGATCACTGCTGAATAGACCTCCCCATTGATAGTCCCATACAGGGGATATTTGCCATAGCACGCTTAGCAAGCGGGGTGACAAACGCAGTTTCTTATGTTTTGGTTGTTATCACGAAGACACCACTGCTCATTTCCCGGTTTGTAGTCCTTTGTAGCCCCTTGAGACATCCGCGGGACAATATGGGGTAGCGGATATTCTTACACCGCCACTACACGGTATAAAGATCATGTGCCTTGTGCTAATTTACTAAATTGTTCCGAAAGGTACATACTGCGTACTCAGTATGGGTACCTCAGTCTCATTTTGTCATCTGGTATGCACTGTAGATATATAGCAACGATTATTGCCTTTTGTAAATATTAACTAGGTAGTTTCTAGCCATTAATGCTTTCTTCTGGTTCTGTTAGTAGTACTGAGTATTTTTTGATGACTATGTATTAACAGTGATTATTAAGATTGTAAACTAGCCGGCCCGGCAGACTTTGTTCTAATTAATTATTGCGGTAGATGGCGCTGCAAGTGACGCTCTGAATTCACTCCAGACTTGGTACAGTGCTAATAAAAATATTAGTAACTGGAGCACAACGCCACCTATCGGATCCAAATTTGGTGTTTATTTTTTGGCACTAAACCAACATGTAATGAAAACATGTATAATCTTACCGCATTCGACCAAAATGATAACGTTCGAATAAAAAAAAAATATCAGAAGAGTCACAAGCGTACTCACTAACACAAAGGCACTCATCTTAACCCACCCGTGCCCCCTTCGTAACGGTTATGCGATAAGATCGGAAGGTAGCTCGGATGCGGTTTTAGAGACATGAAATTAAATAACTTAAGTTTACTTATTTACATACATTTACTACATTTAGGTAGAACAGCCAAACATGGCTGTTCTACCTAAATGTACTCAAATATGGCGTCGAAACTTGAATTCGAACAACACAACTCGTATATACTCGGAGTTTCTCTATAAAAAAAAAATTATAATGAAGAGTTATGCCTAAAAACCAAAATTACCGACATTGTCTTTCGTATATGAAAAGGCACATCTGTCGCAGGAGTTTCGACTAACGTTGATTTAAAAGTATCGTAGGTAGGGTGGCCCCTGGTTAGATAAAGCAAACATCTGCATAAGGTGACGACAACAGCGTGCGTGAAGATAGGCCCACTGACGTGCCTTGGGGGAGGCCTATGTCCAGCTATGAACTAGATTATTAATGAGACTATTTGGGATTTCGATGTTCCAACAAGTATTAATTTTAACTGGTTTTTTGGTCATTTACATCGGATCTGTCATTATTTGATATCTTTATCGGTCGGTCAATACAAATCAAAGCAAGCGTTGGCGTTAGATTTAAGATATAGTACCAATTTCTTACATTGTGAGTCATGAATACCGTAGTAATAATGGACCGTACTTCATTAATCAACATACAGAACACACTAGGTAACAGTAATAAAATCATGGAAGATTTCTTACACCGAAGAATTACGTCGAGACGTTTTAGTTAGCGACATATTTACGTTCTATCTGCCTATAGGTTTTATGACTTTGTGTCCCATGGTCGTATGGCTTAGTGGTCAGATTACTCGGCTACTGCTTCAGGGTCCTGTTTTGGAACACCAGTCGGTTTTGCCTGTTCACTATACGGACTTCTATAGGCAATCGGCGTCAAGTAAATCATGTATACATGCTTGTAAAAAGGTTAAATGTTGTTGGTCAATTGCGACCAACAAAATGCGTCCAATTTGTAAATAATGTGTACTGCAAAATGTAATTACATAACACTTTAACAATCAGATAAAAAGATAAATCTGATTTAGGTATTTAAATCTAGCAAATTAAACTTCACGTAATATTGCGATAGTTTTTTTTACGGTTATTTCGGACACGTATCGACTAAAACCCCGTGGTGTTCCACCTTCGCAGCATCTTGGCAGGGTCAAGAGAATGCTTTCGTACACAACTGCGGCCCCACCAGCACTAACCGCCCCATGGCAGCCTCTCCTTGGGGTAGGACTTCTCCCCTTTTTATTTTCAGGTAAAGCGCACCAAGACACAAAGCGTGCCTTGCTTTTAACTTCATCTGCGATCGGTCGACGAGCACTTGAAGGCACCAGGTGGCTTCGCCGCCAACCATGTTTCGGCCGCGGGGGGTAAGAAGAGTGGCGCCTCGAAATACCGACACTCCTCTACCCACGCGATTCCACCACTGTCGCATCAACGGTGCGACCTCGCCAGAGTCGCGGTGAGCGTGCTCCTTGTTCACGGTGGATGTCCAAGCCACGGCTACTTAGCCTTTCCGCCACAAAATGGCGTGGAAACTTTGAGAATTTAAAATGAATTCGATAAAATCCGTAATGACATGAAATTAATTAAAAAACAATATTTCGTCATAAAATCGTTGGAAATTTAAAAAGTTAAAAATAAACCCAATAAAATCCGTACAATTAGTTTTATTTTATAATATTTCAGTTAATAAGTTTGTACATAAAAAAATAAAAAATGTCCTATCAATATCACTCCCATTTCACTAAATACCTAGTATAGGTATGTAGGTATTTAATTAAGATATTTTTGCATTGCTCTGAAGAACAATTCAATTTTAGGGTAAATGTAAATAATTATTAAGAAAAAACAAAATGTAAATTAGGAATAATATTGACGTACAATTATTCATCACGGAGCGTAAATGTTTTCTGCGAAATTGGGCTATGTTAATTTGTAACCCAGTTTCTTGGAATCTTCTTTGTTTTATATTATGATTCAAAATGTAACTGGCAATCAATTTCAAGTTGTTTCTCACACTATGACGTATATACTAATAATTTATTTCTTTTTGTACCATGCAATTACAAAATTTAATTATATGGTACATGAATTAATTTTTGCTGTAACTATGCTTAACTAGCGAGAACGAGTTTCTGTTAACTTTTTTATCATAAATAATATTATAATAATGCCATTGCTTTTGGGTTTGTATTATAATGAAGTCCTATTTAAAATACTTAACAGGTTTATGATATATAAAACGTTTTAGCAATCTTGTTGTGTAGTATTATATAAGGGAGTCGATAACCTTAATGTCACTCCATGGTTGCCGTAAATATATGCCTTATATATTTGTACTGTGTGTGTTTCTGAGATGTATTTGATTGTTTATGTTACCTATACGTATACTAATAAAGCATTAATAAATTGAAAATTTATTTTTGTAGTTGACATTCTGGTAAATTTTTGTTAATATATATATATGCCTGTTATAGATAAGAAATATAGAAAAATGAACCCGTGATGGCTAAATTTTTTTATACTAGAGCTACCTTATTACTATCTCCATCAGCATCACTGAAAATATTACTATCAAGTAATATGTATTTATTTAACTATAATCAACGCCATGTAAATCCGCAGTCCGCCAGCATGCATTGCGGCAGTGCAGAAAATTATTTCGTACCTTAATACCCTTCTCTGTAATTAAGGATGACCTGTGTCCAGCTGTTAGACAAATATAGGTCCTTACTTATTTTACTTACATACTGTCCTATATTAAATTAAATCCATATCCAGATTTATGTCGTCAACTGTAATATCAGAAACCTAACTTTAAAAATCCTAGATGCTACCTAATGACAATATTCGTTACAAACAAACATTGGAAATATTATCTCATGCTCAATTTTGTTGCCGGAATAACGC
>DWHP01005454.1:0-11921 GCA_018247895.1 Parnassius honrathi | reverse complement strand
CGACGTGAAAGAAGGACAAACTTTTGCAACATATTCTATTTTCCCACGGGAATGAGGCTGTAGAGTGACATAGGCTACTTTTTTCCGCGGAAAAACATCTCATTCCCGTGGGAAAATAGAATATTTCCCACGAGAATGAAATGTTTTTCCGCGGAAAAAAGTAGCCTATGTCACTCTACAGCCACCGAACTGTCCCGTACAAAAAATCATTCCATGCCGACGCTCTATTGCGACGTGATAGAAGGACAAACAAACAAACAAACAAACACACTTTCGCATTTATAATATCAATATGGATGTTATGTCGCTAAGATGCTATTTAAAACTATCATTAACTTCGTATTACTGATTTAAGTTCTGTGCCTCCCACTTTCTTTTCACTGATAAATATGGATCTACGCGAAGCAGAAGTTGTTCGAATCGTAATGTTGTTATAAACTGGAATGAGCCAGCGAAATTTCGTTCGATGATGTCAAGCAAATCGGTCAACGTTTGAATACGTACGGTTCAATACGAAAGGTATCTATCTGGAGACCGGTGACTACATCAAAAAACCTAGATCAGAGATATCCAAGGTGTCGCTGTAAGTGATAGAAAAATAAGAAGACGCCTTAAAGAAAGTGGTTTAAGCCCATACAGACCCGCAAACAGGTCCTAAACTTACCGCTGAGAAGGGAGCAAGGTTAAATTTTGCTCGTGAACATTGTGACTGGACTGTGGCACAATGGAGGTTAGAGACAAGTACTGTTTTCTGATGAGTCTCGTATGTGTCTATATGGCGCTGATGGTCGCAAAAGAGTATATCGTATACCGGGTGAACGATACACACAATGTGTGTTACATTATGCATATCGTTAAGCCGTGAAAGTATCTGAAAGGGTAAGCTTTGGAGGTGGTTCAGTTTTGTTCTGGGGAGGTATAACCTTAGACGCCTGTACAGAGACAGTTATCGTAGACAAAGGAACTGTGACTGCTGATTCGTACATCAGTGACATTCTTGAAGAGCATGTTTTGCTATATTCAGGCTTTATTGGTTAAGAATTTAGAAATTAACGCACGACAATTCGCGCCCCCGCACTGCAATGTGCGTTAGACATGACTTGCGAGAAGTGGGGATGCAAGTTCTTGAGTGGCCAGTATGAAGTCCAGACATTAATCCCATCGAACATTTATGGAACGAGCTAAAACGGCGAGTAACAGAGCGAGATCCAGCTCCGGAGGCTTTATTGGAGGAATTGAGAAACATACCTCAATCTGCGATTAAAAAAATGTTACAATCCATGAACAAAAGGATGTTATGTATTATCAAAGTCAGAGGAGGCGATATCTCCTACTGAAGAAGAGAGCGAAAACATTTTTACTTATTTATATCAGTGTAAATTTTTCTTCATTTTTGATTTTTTTTATGTATTGCTAAGGAAATAATGTTGGTTAATTTAAAAACGTGTTATTTAATTTAAGAATTAACACACAATCAATATAAAGTATTAAAAAAGTATGAATCACGACAGCCGGTATGGTAGGTGGCCTAATTTTATAGTCCACTACTTTATAAATCCCTTGTACGTTGAAACGTACACATTTATAGTGACTTGTACGTATTTAATTTTACTAACTTAGCAGTCTTAATAACAGCAATTTCACGCGCCAGTATTCGGCAAGCAGTAAGTACACTTCAAGCACCCATGTCAATCATTTTTTACATAGTATAATGCTTAAAAAATTACGTTTAGAAGATTTCATGGAGTAAAAATTATTAAAAAAAACTAAAACTAAAAGAATATAATTATTTTCTCAAGTCGGGGCTTTAGTTCTTAGCATCGTCGTGGCACGTGATGTTAATTTCTTTTAAACTTCAAATAATGTAAATTTGCCTCGTCGATCCTAAAAATATCAGAAAGTTTTATAAACTCTAACAATTGTGCTCAGATATTAACACCTTTAACGAAATAAATTTATGATTTTTGATTATACGTTTTATTTTACGTTTTATTTAACGTATTTATACGCTATAGAACACGAAACGGTCAGCCTGAGCAGGGAAGAATATATGCCACAGATATAGAAGAACGCTAATATAACACCAGTTTACAAGAGTGCATGCAAAAACTACTTTTCTACGACATAAACAACAACGAACAACAACTAACAACAACTAACCTTGTTATTTACACGGGCCAGGTGTCCCTGGAGCAGACACTGATGACCAGCTTCACCGATAACGAGATCATCCAAGCGAAGAAGGTGTTAGCAGATTCAGCCGTGAACCAAATCCGTCTTATCACATATTATAGAGATGGACACGGTAAGAAATACCTGCAAGACATCATCAGGCTGTTCAATAAGACCGATCCTAATGAAATCCCAACTTTCGTTGCGCGTGATCTCAACAAGCCTTCCGTGACGTTCAATAACGTAGATGTGACCAGATTGTTGAAAGACATCATTACGTTGAAAGCTGAAGTCACTGACCTCCGTTTCTAATTTGAAGAATCGGAACGAGCCGCAATAAATCTGAAGAAAGAAGTTACTATAATGCGCAATATACTCGTAATTGCAACATCTGTGAATTCACCGCCGTCGCAGAATGTAAATACGACACGCAGTAATTGTAATAGTAGTCGTATTTCACCAATGATTGCGACTACGTCACGCGATACCGTCTGTCAGCGGGATGATGAACGTGAAACTAGGGCCACCTCGGTCGTTATTGCATCACCACCTCACTGACTGATCCCTTGAGTACTCGTTCGCCAAAGACAACCTGTCAATAAGGGAAGACGTTTGCGGATGTTGCTCGAAAATGTTCACAACTGATACCCTCTTGTGGTCGTAAAAAAACAATGTGGATGTAAAACCAGTTCCTGTGATAACTAGAAACAAGGAGATGATGACGGGTTTACTCTTGTTGAGAAAAGAGGTCGGTCGAGACCCGTCTGTAACCAGCGTGGGACCGCCAAAATAAAC
This sequence comes from Parnassius honrathi, assembly GCA_018247895.1. NCBI lineage: Eukaryota > Metazoa > Arthropoda > Insecta > Lepidoptera > Papilionidae > Parnassius > Parnassius honrathi. The sequence continues at coordinate 8,954 of DWHP01005454.1, read as the reverse complement.
GCAAGCATAACTCTGCGTGTTGTGAAGCCCACCATATAGCTCTACATCTCCCGTTTGTACAAAAGTACGTCGGGAGAAGACGTCCTGTGTTTCGTGGAAGAACGAAGCCAATGCCGCATAGAGGATCCGATCTCTTTATATTTGCAGCGTCTGGAGTCTAATATGTACAAATTAGATTAGATTCTCTAAATGAACTTTGGTCTAAGTTTAATAATACACACGACTAGATTGTGAGAGCACCTACTAATAGAAAATTCGCTTATTTTAAAGATGATATGTATTAATTAGTTGAAGAGTTGTATGTAGAATATAAAACAGTTTTACAACAAGTGCCAGACACCTTTGAAAAAGCAGTAAACGTTGTTTAAAATGTGTTGGATTCAAATAGTATTCGTTCGTTTCAAATAGTAATCAAATAGGATTCGAATTGTAATACCTACCTTTACAGAGCAGAATTCAGAATGGACCACATTCCGAGATTTGTTTGTATCGTTAGTGCATAGTAATTCTTAGTTAGACAGTGTGCAGAAAATGCACTATTTAAAGGGCTATTTGTCCGGTGAACCAGTACAATTTCTTCGACAGATTCCAATTGCTGATTCAAATTATACAAGATGTTGGACATTATTAAATTCGAGATTTAACAATAAGAAATTCTTGTGTCATTCTATTCTCAAAAAATTGTTAAGTCAAAAAATATTGTAGCTGAGTCTGCGCAAATGTTAAAGGGATAGATTGACACCACCACTGACTGTGTAAGTGCGTTAACAAACATGGGATTCGATGTGTGGTCCTGGGGTATACTTATAATACACTTGTTAACCCTTAAACTTGACATAGATTCCAGAAAAGAGTGGGAAATCTATATTAGCAATAACAGTGAACTAGACAAATTTCCAAAGTTCACTCAATTTAAAGACTTTTAATGAAATCTTATCGCGCTTTAGAGTTTCTGGAACTTAAGTCATCAGTGTCACACAAGGCTAAAAATGTTCAGTCACAAAATGTTTATAAAGCTAAGGATTTTCACGTAATGGAACTTAATGTGAATTCTGTTCTGACAATCACAAAATTGGTAACTGTATAAAGTTTGCCAAGGAAGATGTTGATAACCGTAGAAGTTTTATTGAGAAGAACCGTCTGTGTTTTAATTGTTTTGGTCATCATGCAGCCAAGATATGCCAAAGTACTTTAAGCTGTAGAATTTGTAAACGCAAACATCATTCGATGCTTCATCCTAAAATGTCTCATGATGAAGGTTCAGGTAGGTCTGGTGATGTGCCTAGTGGTTCTATTAGTGCTCAAGGGTCTAGTAAAGTTTTCGTTTCTCTGTGTGGTGAGAATGTTAAGGGTTTATCCATTAAAAGATGGTGGCGTCATCCAGCTCAGTAGAAAGCGACCCTGTTAAATCAATCAGTCTAAAATCCGGTTCAAAGTCAGATTCTGTTAGCCACAGTTCTGGTTAAGGCAGAGTCATCTAATGGAGAGCTTTATTTAATCCGAGCGCTGCTTGATCAAGGCTCCCAAGCCTCTTTTGTCACGGAAGCGGTTGCTCAGTACTTGGGTTTTAAGAAGATGGTTGTACATGGGCGTATATCCGGATTGGAGGGTAACAACAACATTGCTGTTACATATATGGTAAATTTGAAGGTTCATCATAGGTTTGATTCAACCACAGTGATAACTGATTAAGCTTACATTCTCAAGTCTATTACATCTTTCCTTCCTAGTAAAAAGGTTGTTGAATTACAGTGGATAAATAAAAGTGGCATATGCTTAGCTGACCCAAAATACCACACTCCTAACAAAATTGATGTTCTGTTGGGTGCAGAGGAATACGGACAAGTCATTCAAGGTCAAATCAAAAGGGGATCAGAAGGATCATCAGTAGCTCAAGGTAACTCTCCGGGTTGGATAATTTCAGGTACTACACAACAGATCCGAAGCAAACATGTGCTTTGACGGATGATTACCTCAAATTATTTTGTTTTTTTGGGAAATGGAAGCTGATCCCAAGAATCAACCAAAAATATTATCGCAGGGAGAAGAAGAGTGTGAAAGATATTATGCACAAACAACGTGCAGAGACTCGCAGGGCTGTTATATAGTGCGGCTGCCGTTTAAACAACAAAATGCCGAATTTGTGAATTCTAAATTGATCGCATAGAAAAAGCTTAGATCATTAGAATCTAGATTCAATAAGAATGAATTTTTGAAAAGGAACTATGCTAAGGTAATCCAAGAATACGAAGACTTAAATCATATGTGGATCGTTCCAGAGAAGGAACAAAACGGAAACAAATTCTTTCTTCCACATCACGCTGTCATTAGGGATGACAAAAACACGACCAAGATTCGAGTCGTGTTCGATGCATCTTGTAAAGATCAAAGTGGTAACTTCCTAAATGATGCTCTTATGATAGGGCCAACCGTACAGACAGAATTAAGGCATTTACTGATAAGGTGGAGGAAATACTCTATTTGCTTGGCAGCTGACATCATTAAGATGTACCGTCAAGTTAAGGTGGCTGATCAAGATACAGATTACCAACGGTTGCTATGGTGTGATCAATGAAATGGTGAAGATGAGGATAATTAAAATGCAGAAGCTACTAGAAAATCAAAGGCAAGAATACAGGAATATCGTTTATTGCGACTAACATTCGGAACCGTTTCAGCACCCTATTTGGCTATAAAGACGCTGCAACAACTGGCTCGTGACGAAGGTGCACTGTATGCTGAAACAGCTAAAAAATAGTTAGGGATTTTTAAGTGGATGACTTGCTATCGGGCTGTCAAACGGTGGAAGTGATTACAGATTTATAAAGAATTGAACATAATGCTAAAAAAGGGGGGGTTTGAACTTCAAAAGTGGATGACAAATGACAGTGAACTACTGGAAAAGTTAAAAAAGGAGGAAGAAGGAAAGGATATAGGAGAAGGGATTAACTTAAAAACAGATGAGATAGTTAAAATTTTAGGACTTACCTGGAATCGACGATACGACAAATTTCAGTATACGGTGACACTTCTGCCGCAGACAGCACCTGTAAAAAAAAGAAAAGTTTTGTCAGACACAGCTAAATTATACGATCCTTTAGGTTGGCTTGCCCCATGTATAATCAAAGCAAAGATTTTAATCCAAAAATTGTGGCTGACAGGAATAAACTGGGACGAAGAACTTCCAAACGTAATACTCAAGGAATAGATTACTTACCGGAACGAGTTAGAAAATTTAAAACAGTTCAAGTTGCCTCGTTAGCTGAAGCAAAGGCTGACGATAAAGTTGTAGAACTCCATGAATTTGCAGATGCTTCGAATGCTGCGTATAGTGCAGTAGTGTATTTGCGAACTGTTGATTCGGATGGAAATATTCACGTCAGCTTGGTTACCTGCAAAACAAATATAGCACCAATTAAACAAATATCAATTCCTAAAATGGAGTTGTGTGTAGCAACATTATTAAGTAAGCTTCTGAAGGAGGTGTATGAAGTGTTAAACATTGAAAGGTCTCATATTCATACTTGGTCAGATTCAAAAGTGGTTTAGCCTGGTTTAGAGGACATCCAAGCAAATGGCAGACATTTGTTGGAAATCGTGTCTCAGAAATTCTGAGCACACTCGATTCTAGTCAATGGTCACATGTTCCATACAGCCAGAACCCTACTCACTACATACCGAGAGGGCCAAATCCATCAGATTTACCGAAAAATACTTTGTGGTTTTATGGTCCACCGCTTCTTCAGGAAAAGACAGTAAAATATTCTAAACCAAAAAACGATGAAACTCAGTTGGAAATAAGAAAGGTTCACTTTACTGAAATGGATCAATTCATTTGGGACAAATAGTCATCATGGACTAAGCCGGTAAGAGTAGTGGCTTATTCCTGTGTGGTAAAAATAAGTCTGAACGCCGTCATAATTACCTTATAGCTCAAGAGTTAAAACAGGCTACTGACACCTGTGTTAGACAATGCCAACGGGAACATTTTAAAAACGAATTTGAACTTTTGAAAGCTAACGAACCGAATAAAATCAAGGGTCGTCTTAAACCTTTAAATCCGTTTGTAGATGAATCAGGACTGCTACGAGTGGGAGGACATCTGGAAATAATTGGACACAAACAAAAAGCATCCGATTCTGCTTCCTAAAAAATCGCCTGTAACGGATTTAATTGTCTCTGATGCCCACACAAAAACACTACATGGAGGTCCGCAGCTTATGCTTATATATTTGCAATCCCAATACTAGATTTTAAGCTCCAAACTGTTGACAAAATGACATGTGAGAAAATGTGTGACATGTTTAAATGACAAGGCAAAATCTGCCACGCCTTTAATGGGCCAGCTTTCAGCTGCCAGAGTAACACCTTCTAAACCATTTAAATGCTGTAGAATTGATTACGCTGGACCCATCAACGTACGGACAACAAAGGGCAGAGGATACAAACCATATAAGGGATACATATGTATTTTTATTATAGCGACTAGGGCAATTCATCTGGAAGTTGTTAGTGATCATACAACCGAAGGATTTCTAAGCGCTTTCAAACGATTTGTTGCTCGCCGTAGGCTCTGTATCGACATTTGAAGCGACAACGTCACAAACTTTGTGGGAGCCGATAGAGAGTTGCACACACTATTTGCATCTGAAAGGCTAGAAATTTTAAGAGAGGTGGCAGATTCCTTGGTTTCACACAGCACTTCCTGGCACTTTATTCCGCCACGGTTACCGAATTTCGGAGGGTTGTGGGAAGCCGGAATTAAGTCTGTGAAGACACACTTAAGAAAGGTTATAGGAGACACAACCTTAACGTACGAAGAGCTGTCTACAGTCTTGATTCAGATTGAGGCCTGCCTGAATTCATGACCTCTAACACAACTTCGGACAGACCCTGAATCATTGGAGATACTAACTCCCGGCCATTTTTTGGTTGGAGAACCCTTGGTTACCTTACCAGACAACAACTTTGAAACCTCCATCATCAGCAGTTTACATAGATGGCAACTCACTTAGAAGCTGATGCAACAATTTTGGCAACGATGGTCGCAAGAATACTTTAACCAGTTTTTACATAGGTACAGATGGTCTCAACAAACACCTGAACCGCAGTTAGGAGATATAGTGTTAATAAAAGAGAATGACTTACCCCCGTGTAAATGGCTCCGTGATCGTGTGATAGCTAAACATCCAGGAACTGATAACATTACGCGTGTAGTCACTTTGCGAACCAAAAATACAGTTATCAAGAGACCAGTATCCAAACTCTGTATACTTCCAATTGATACGGGACCTTCTGCTGAGCAATAAAATATTTACTGTACTTCTTAACCCCTCATGGGTATCTATAAAATGTATTTTATTTGTAATGGGTAAATATAGGTTATTTATTTTGTTTTGTTTTGTATTGTGGCATGGTGGGCGGTTTACTTTTACTGTTTTATTTACATGTCAATGTTAATTAAGGACGATTCTGTTTATGTCGTCCTTGGTGGGCGGAATGTTTGGTGATTTTAGTTCCTAAGCGTGATCATAGATGGCGCTGGCTGTCTGTTACTTCGCGCTGTGTATATGTTTTTTAATTTAATGACCCTCGGGTTCTTACCGCTCGGAATAAATAAATTGGTTTGTTAGTACCGTATATTGAATTTTTATTTCAATTACATACCTACCTCAAACTACCTCGTCATACCTATGTACTGAGTTATACAGCTGTAAATTATTTCGGCCCCATGAGTGTATCCGTGGGAAGGAGACATGAGAAACTGTGGAGAGTTTTATTCACTTGTTTGACTACCAGAGCAATACATCTGGAATTAGCAGCGTCATTGACACCATCGTCTTCTGACGAGGAAAATCTTCCGTCATTTACAGCGATAACGGAACGAATTTCAAAGCTGTAAATAAGGAACTTACACAGGCACGCTTGGAATGTTATGACAGCATGAAAAATGAATGCTTTAAAAAATATATTAATTGGAAGTTCATACCACCTGGAGCACCCCATATGGGAAGGGCCTGAGAAAGATTAATAAGATCTGTTAAGACAGCCTTAATCGTAACTCTTAAGGAAAAGAGTCCTAAAGAGGAAATTTTGCACACGCTGCTTTTAGAAGTGGAGCACACAGTCAATTCGCGACCATTAGTTTCGGTTAATATGGATAGTCCCGAAGAGGGCTTAACGCCTAATCATTTAGGACGTTCTTGTGGAGATAGTCCACCTGGTTTATTTATGGATAAACATTTAATTGGTCAGCCGAATTCAAAGGCATCTCAGAGATTAGCAGACTATTTTTGCTCAAGATGGATAAAAGAATATATGCCTACGCTGATACCTCGAACAGGCGACGGTAGCAAGTTCATGGAACCTAAGGTGGGCGACGTTGTTTTGATCGTAGATCATTCGCTACCACGTAATACATGGCCACGAGGTGAAGTTCATAGGACGTTACCAGGTGAAGACGGTCACATTAGAGTTGAGGACGTCATCACGAAAACACGCATTTTGAGGAGGCATACATCTCGCTTAATAGTCCTGGTACTTGCGACGCTGCCCTCATAATGGTACTGGCGTATGGTGGGAAGATTGTTAGCGTCGCCAGCATTAAATCAGTTTGAAATCAGTATTTAATAGAAAGGCTAATCCCTGAGCCATACGACCGTGTGTGAATGTACGAATGTCATGTGAATGTAGTGATGCATGTATGAATATTGCCATAATTTAGAATCATGTGTTACGTAGCAATCGGTTACGTAAGACGAATCGAAATACTAATGATTTATCCAAATAATGCAAAATATCACCTCGCAATTTGCTCGAGAAAAAAGTACAGTTAAGTTCAAAATCTACACGGCTAAGTTCAAAGAAATTTTGAGTTTAAAATCAAAATTTAAGAAGTTCCCCGGTTATCACATTTCTCAAGAATTTTCAAGAAAATCGCTGTTTCATTCCCAGTGTCAACCCTAAAAGTTAGGGAAGTGAAGAAAATATACAGTCCACAAATTCGATGTCTAGACCGAGACCTAGCGTGGACCCGTAATCTTAGGCATCAACCAATTTCAAGAAAAGGCGGGTGTGTGTTTCTGAAGTAGGCGTTATCGAAGGGTGCGTCCACTGCGTTGTCTCGAGCCCAACGTGGTGTGGCTTAGGAAATGAAGAAACACCAATCGATCGTTTTTAATATTGAATAAAAAAATCCTATTCTCTATTCTAAGGCCCGATAGATGACCAAGCAACATAATAACGTAATGAGTTGTGGAATACACACCGCGTACAAGCCAATTAAACCGCTGAGAAAGCGACAGTAAAGACCAGAGGCCCTAGACAAAGTCACATTTTCAATAACGATAACGAAATTAGATAACTACGAAATGTATGAAACTGACATAAGCTTTCGAAATATCACGTGATCGATCGCTAATTGCTAGACAAAGTCAAAGCGCGTAACGAAACTATGGAGTGTAGAAGTAAGGGGTACAGATTGTGTAATAAAAAGTGCCCTTAAAAATCCGTTAAATAAGGGTGGCGCCACTATTGCTACGTGGTAAATTTTAAAGAACGCGCCGAAAAATATTAATGGTATAGACGACTATTTCGAGGTTATATTTACTAAATAAAATTATTTTAGATTTTAGAGCTACTGAGCAGTTTAGCTGCACATTTTACACCGTCGACAACTGCTAAGTTCATTTCATGTAGCCGTTGCCTGTAACACCAGCGCTGTTGTGGAGAGTTTTTGAACTGTTATTTACTGCTAACAGATGGACACTTTTTCATCTATTCTCCTATGGGAGTTGGTACTCCTTACTTCTACACTCCGTAAATGAAACGATAAAGAAAACGAATAACACGAACGATATTACCTTAGCAATGCGTAGACAAATGGCACTTTTGACACTCAAAATCGCTGAGTAATCGAACTCATAGAGTATAGTAATATAGGATATCAACCTGAACGAATTCAAGCTGGAATATATTTATTATTTTATACATTATTTGTTTCTTTACCAATATTAATAGGAATTTTTTTTATTTTTGATTATTTAAATTATTTAACTATTTATTTTATAAAGTTTTTTAGTATAAATTTATATTTATTATATTTATCAATGATTTTAGCTTTTTTAGTAAAAATACCTATATATTTTGTACATTTATGATTACCTAAAGCTCATGTTGAAGCTCCAGTATCTGGCTCAATAATTTTAGCAGGAATTATATTAAAATTAGGAGGATATGGATTATTGCGAATTTTAATTCTTTTTCAAAATATTAATATAAAAATAAATTTTATTTGGATTATTATTAGATTATTGGGGGGTTTATATATTAGATTAAATTGTTTTTGTCAAGTAGATATAAAATCTTTAATTGCTTATTCATCTGTTGCTCATATAAGATTGGTAATTGGGGGAATTATAACAATAAATTATTGAGGTTATTTAGGTTCTTATATTATAATAATTGGTCATGGATTATGTTCATCTGGTATATTTTGTTTAGCAAATATTAATTATGAACGTTTACATAGTCGTAGATTATTTTTAAATAAGGGTATAATAAATTTTATACCTTCAATAAGTTTATGGTGATTTTTATTAATATCTTCTAATATAGCAGCTCCCCCTTCTATAAATTTAATAGGGGAAATTAGATTAATTAATAGATTAGTAAGTTGATCTTGATTATCAATAATTATATTAATTTTAATATCTTTTTTTAGAGCAGGTTATAGATTATATTTATATTCATATACTCAACATGGTAAGTATAATCTTAGAATTTATAGATTTTATACTGGTGTTTCTCGTGAATATTTAATATTAATTTTACATTGATTACCTTTAAATATATTAATTTTAAAAATTGAATATTTTATAATTTGATTTTAATTTAAATAATTTAAATAAAATATTCATTTGTGGAGTCAAAAACATGAGAAATCATTTTAAATT
>DWHP01005453.1:0-11922 GCA_018247895.1 Parnassius honrathi | reverse complement strand
GTGTGTGTGTGTGTGTGTGTGTGTCTAAGATCGGCGGCGTTCTAAAGATCTCAATGTAGAATAGATTTGATGATCATATGAACTGATTCGGACGAGTAAAACTGTTTTTATTTTTTTGGAATAACTTTTTAATGGCTTTACCGATCGATTAAAAACGATTTAAAAACTAATCGGCTCTTAACCTCAAAAAATGACGTCGAATGCCGTTTGGAAAATAAAAATCGGTTCATTCGTTCGGGAGATATGGAAGGAGAAAGAATTTGAAAAAAAAAACGATTTTTTTAACATAACTTCGGGATTTCGCAACATAATTTGGAACGCTCTGCATTTAAAATTAGCGGAAAGTTCCAGGGATGGCCTGCAGGGTCAACCATTTCTTTTTTGGTGGATAAGGAAAAGCTAAAGATTTAGGGCGGATTATTTTTTTCAATTTATGATATTTTTCGAAACACGTTTTTATCTAAACATGCTACTAAAAAATATTTTTCCATTCGACTTCTATGTCTTAATATACCGAGAAGTAAATGAAACACATTTTATTAAATTTTTAACGTTATTGAATGTAAGGAACACGCCTTTCCTTCGGTAAAAAGTATTGAAGTATATTTCATAGATTTGAATATAGGAGTAGCTTTATATTAAATGGCTTAGAGACTGGAATACCGGTCTGTAGAGTGGTGGATTTTGGTCCAAATCGTAGTTTACGTTCATGTAAATATGACAATGAACTTCGTACAATACTGTATGCAGACTGACAATACGGTGATTACTCACAGCTATAATTGCATTCCGTCATTTGTATCCAAGCATTTCGTTATCGAAATGCTTGGATACAAATGAAATGGAAGAAAACCCGCAATGGATATCAGCGTCAAATTTGAGATATCTCGTATATCTCACAATCTCACTACGTCTGGCACCTAAAGCGATCGCCAATCTATCTTCTCTTAATGAGTGAAGCATTAATACATAGTAGAGCCACACTGCAGCTATATTATGGTTGTAGACCAAATGGGATGGTTCGACTGGATTGGGACCACACCCTCACATAGTACCATCGTGAAAAAGCAGCTTAATGCTGCCGTGTTGCGTATAAATTAAGAGTGTAGAGACCCGGAAACCATTTTTACTGGAAACGAGCTATTCCATCTCAGTCCTCAGAGTTGGATAAATGTAATGTTGGATAATGTACTACCTGCCTAGCTCTTACTTTTACCTTGCCACTTCTGACTTTAACTAAGTTGTTAACTTACCATTTTAGTCTTTATATTCTTGTTATATCTTCTAACTACTCATTGAATTGAATAACTGAATTAGACTGTGTTTTGTACATAATTTGCTTACTTAAATATAATTATTAGTATCTAGGCAAACCTGTGTGGTTTTAGATGTTAATTAAACCTATATCTGAATGTAATTTTTCTTTGATCGGATAAATAAAAAAAATTGTCTATGGGCCACAGAATCCACTTATCATAGCTGGACTGTGTCCTTTTTCGTCATCCTCATTCTATAAAAAAATACGTGTGGCACTCTGGAACTGCCGCGGTAAAGCTATTGCATACCATTTTTATCAACTTATGCAATTATAATTATTTATCTATTCTATTTATGCAGTGTTTTTTTTCTTTGATATTAATTCAAGTTACATTTTTCGAGCGTGGTGACCGATAAGAAAACAATTTTTTTTCTTTTATTGAATAAACGAGAAGTTAATATTGTTAAAAATATGTTATTATCTTACAATAGACGTAGGTTATTCAGGAATTTTTATCATTGAAACTATAAGTTTATGGTAATTAACGAGTTTTTCCGACAAACGATAATTTTCTATAAAGTCTGCGTTTATTAAATACTCTAAACTCACGAAAGTTGCTAGCATGACGACGACTCATATAAATCCAAAAAATATGCTTCTTGCAATAAACTATGTTATTGTTTACTTACAATATATGCATATTTTGTTATCTTACAATATATGCAACTAGTCTACTCGCCTACGTCTACTCGCACGCACGAGCACCGTGCCGAAGTCTGCCGAACTTAAACGACGTTAGACGACCTTAGGTTTTCGGGTCTTAGGTTTTTTCGTTACGGAATTTCTTGATTCGGTCGCCGCGCTCAAAGCCCGCGATAAAAGCCATGCATCTTAATAAAAATATTTACTAGCCAGTTTCACCGAAACAACCAGTGTTTTATTTAATTCACGATTATCATAAAAAGTTTTTGTTTAAAGTGTATTGTTTTATAGCCTGTGTAAGCGTAACGCCTCAAATTCACATAGCGGTTGTGCTTTGATACGCGATATCATCGCTTTCGGCGCAACGTTCGATATTCAAAACTACGTTGTTCTTGATTAATGTTTAGCTTTATCGATATTCCCCGTGCGTGTTCGCGATTATTCGAAAGTTACCTATTTTAGAATTAAACATCTACCTTTTTGGAGTGCAATCACTATTTTCTTGTTATTTTTAATTACGAGGAAAAAAATTGAAAAAAAAGTTCAAGCACATTAGCTTAAATATTTATTTATTTATTGCATTTACATGTGGTTTTATGTGATACGTTACAGCACATGCATCCTGCAAGGGTATAATAAAATGAAATAAAGCTAGCTAGCTCTAGTGCTTTCATTCTAATACGTACTAATATTTATGTATTTTTATACATTGCAGGTATTATTTTAGTATATAAATATAGTAATATAGTACGCTATATTACTATATTTATGTATTTACATAATATTCATCTAATTTATACTAACCTTTCTTAGTCAAAAAGCCATTTAGTACTATCACAAACTTCTTATATCCTTCCATTTCTATTACGAGTATATCTCTGCGTAATGTATAATATTGTTTAACTGCTGTGGAATATGGTCCAGAACTGTATAAAGATAAAGTAGTTTTAGATAGATAATATTAATTTACTTCTCCTTCTAAGTTATATATTATGTCTATTTATATTATTATTTCCAGCTTTTTGAAATATATCTATATATGATATGAGTATGTTGCCATAATATACACTTTCTGTAAGAAATCTATCCTCGTATATCGTTGCGACCGTCAGTTATTAACTTTTAGTAGAAGAAAATAATACAATTAGCATTCAACTGTAATACACAGACACTACTAGTATAGAACTGACACTAGTACAGAAATACCGGTTTTATTTCCATATAAAATACTATTGCGCGACATTCCCCAATAAGTCAACACATCGGTCACGCCTGGCGTACCGCGAGAATTCACTCGCTCAAATATTCACAACTTTTCCGAACGAGAGGTCAGCTACCTAAAAACTGAACAGTAAACGGTTATGTACAGTTTCGTCTCTGTATATTATATGCATTAATTTTTTGAATATCGTTACTATTATAACCTATTAAAGTTAACTGCTATATGATTGCCTCATAGAGCGGATATTTGCTATAGATGCCGCGTTTGGCAAACGGGTTGGCATTTGGCAACCGCGGTTTTTATTTTTAATCATTATTAGGAAGACGTTGCTGCCCATCCCCTAATTTGTTTCCCCATGTCGACTCCTACGACACCTACACGGGATAATATGGAATAGTGGATATTCTTCATAGAATACTAAAATACACAATGGAATGGCTGTCAACCTTATTTTGTACGAGGTAAGGCGTCGACGGGAGCATACATACAAGCAATTACGTCGTATTATTAGTTAATCACTACTACAAACCCGATTCGCTGTGATGACAAACGGATTTTAATACATATTTATTTGTAATTAGCGTGCGATTTGGCTTTTTCTAAATAATTGGCATTCGAAATTTGGAAACGATTGTAACGTCAAAACACATCTCGTGTTGACATTTATACGTGTGAATTAACGTTTTGTAGCAGTTTAGTGGCGACACGGGCTCCGCCCACTCCCCCGTTCTACTATTTATGTATTATAGTATTCTATGATATTCTTACACCGCACCTAACCGTTTTTTTTTGTATAAGGCTGAAAAGTAAATTCAGAAAAAATAATTAAATTCTAAGTTTTGTTGTGTAAAAGGTATATGACGCCATGTAGTAGCGGTGTAAGAAGGTTCATCACCCCATGTCAACCAGCGGATGTAGTAAGAGGTGAAAGAGGGAACTGAAACTGGGACTGAGCAGCAGTATCTTCCTGATAACAGTACGAAATGATAAAAAATAAACTACGGTTTTCAACCTGCTTTTCATGCGTGGCAACTATGGCAAATATCCCCCTATGAGGCAATCTATGGGGGAGGCCTATATTTAACAGTGGCTTTTGATATAATAATAATGTTCTCCAGACCGAATTTTCGGCCACGGCGGCCTGCCTCAACGGAGGCTAGCCAACGGCGCAGGACAGGATTATAGTGCCTAAGTGCATACGCAAGCGCAGGTGCACTCTCTATTCCCTCACTCTCATAATCCGATGGGCCGGTAAAACGATACGACCGGAGAGAGATCAGGCGCAGGACCAACGGCTTTACGTGCTTTCCGAGGCACGTGGATGAGACACCGCCAATTTCCTGACTCCGGGCAACTACTGAGAATTTCTTGACGAAAAAACTCAATAATTGATATTTTGGCCCGACACGGGATTCGAACCCAGGACCTCATGATCAGCAGTCGCACTACTACAACCATTACACCAACGAGGCAGTCAGTCGAGGCTTTTGATATACTGTAATGATTATTAAGATGAGATTTACAAAGAATGTTTTCAAAACAGTGATATAAAAAATCTTTTTACGTCTGTTTGTGTGAATATAATATCATTGGTTCATTTTTTTACACCCCACCTTATGATGAAAGCATGCAGTAATCCATAGACGCCTACATCATGTCCTTAAAATTACATACTCAATTATGAATCAAAGTACGGACGCGTCTTACCTCGGACGACTAGATGGGAAATAGGGTATCCGATTTTTGTCACTTACCTTTCCAAATATAGAAGCATAATGCTACTATTTCACGGTGGTTCTCTATGAGAGTTAGATCTTTCCCCAGTCGAGCCGACCCATTCGTATTGAAGCCGTAACACGCTATAGCGTGGCTACACCACGTCTAAAACGTTTTGCGTAAAACTGGAGTTGCCATAATAAAAAAAAATCTAGTGTACCTAGTTAATTTGCTTAAGAACTGGCAAAAACTATAGTTTGACACGTGAATCCGCTTTTATCAAATAACTCACGCACGACGTAAGTCTGATTATTGGAAAATTCATGCGCTGTCCACCCCCGTCGGACGGCAGACGGAATAGACATAGATACGACGAGCATGTGCGAAATAACGGATTTTAAACTGGACGTAGCCGACGAGACCGGCCGCAAACCAGATCGCGTAAGTAAATTTACAATCTGCATATGCCCGTCATGAAAGAGCTTTTAATTTTTTTTTTTGGAAAGTTGCTTGTTATAAAATTTAATATTCTTACCATTAATATGTTTTTGTACACTTATCCGGTGTGAAATTTGCCCGTGGCCCTCCGATGGATCTGAAAAAGAAAATTTAATTTATAGTTTCGCAAACAAAAATCAAATTATTTGCGACAGCATAGTAAGTTTTTTATTTATAGAATATGGTTGATAAACGAGCGCACAGTTCACCTGATGGTGAGTGAGCGAGTGTGGTTCTTCCCAGGTCGAGTCGATCAATTCGTTTTAGAAGTTAACGTAGCTGCGGTGTGGCTTTACCACGTACAAAGTTATTTTATATAGGTACTACCTGTATAGCGGCATATACATATAAACTAGCATTCGTTCAAGTAGGTACCCATCAATAAAAATTATCTTATATAAACCTGTATGATTGATGATGGTGTCTTCCTCCATAGACAATTAGGTACGTTTTTTACATAAAATATGAACGGTCTTACTACAAAAAGCAGTTTAAAATCAGTCTCAGGTCTAAACTAGAATCTGCTTAACTGAAATATGCGAGATAAAAATTGTAAAGTGTAGTATTTGACAATAAATGTCAAAAATCGCGAAAAATGTGACGCCGTGGCGAAGGGATTTTCTACTCTCACCCTACGACACAGCAGCATTACGCTGCTATTTCACTCCGGTATTCTGTGAGAGCGTGGTCCTTCTCCGATCGAGTCGAACCATTCGTGCTACAACTATAATATAGCTGCAGCGTGGCTCTACCACGGAAAATTTAAGATGTCACGTGTAAAACAAGCACGCATATACTATATCTGTGAATGAATCCACGAATAAGTCCGTCATATAAGTGTTATTAACGGAGGTAGGTTAGGAAAGTCTCCTGTATTTGAATTTACACTTGTAGCTCTATGGTATGCCCCATATAGTTGGAAAGTTGAAAATGTTGCTCCTGGCCAATTAGGGGAATATAATGAGATAAGTCGTAGGGTTCTTAACGGAATACAACTCCTAGTTCATCGATAGTTACGTGTTGCCAATATCGATGAGGAATACAACGAAATTATCTATGGGATCTATAGGGGCTGCCACGTGTGGGACCACCCGGCGCGGGCGCGTGCTACCCGATCGATGCGTCTAGGAGTTTTTTGTCTTGTGATACGACCAATGGTTTGGCACCCGTATGGAAACTAGATTTTTTTTCAATAATATTTTATTTTATCTTTGATTAAACTGTAACTTATAAGAAAACGCATATTGATTACGATTTTGTTAAATGATAGTAACGACCTAATTTTTAAATAAATACTGCAGTTACCTTGAATATTTATTTCAAAGACATCATGAATCGATAAGGTGTTTGTGTGTTGTGTGTGTGTGTGTGTGTGTTTTTTGACACTTTAGTGTATATATTTAGGCGTTTTGTATAGTCTATCTGCGTGACTTTCATTAGTGAAAGACTATGGACCATAGTTTATGGTATGATTCCCTGTATGAACATGACAGATCGTCAGTTAAAATAATTAAAATCTGGGAGCGAAGAGTTTCTACGAGTATAAACGTAATTCAAAGGTGGAACTAAGAATTTTGTATAATCAAAAAATAAGATATTTTTTGCGTTCGCTATCGAAACATACGTTCAACTTTCATGTTAAATATTCACAAATCCGACCAAATTTTAACACATTTCAATACGTCAATAAATTTTTGTATTGTCGTGTAACACGGTGGTAATTGCGGATATACAGATGCGATTCAAGTCTCCATAGAAAATAACCAGGTGTCGCGGGGGGCGTGCGCCTGGCCCATTGATCTTTTTATTGCTCTTTTAGTAGTCTTCAAGAGGCTAATTGTCAGGTAAAGAATGGTAGCAGCCCTTGGGGAACGGAAGCGATTTGTTAATGTGGCACACTCGCTGTAAAGTGGACTACTTTGAAGGAAATTTATTGCTTTAGGTAAGTACCTTAAATAAGTGATATATGTTGATGTTTGAAGAGAGTTTATTGGTTATTTGTTGTCATGTGTTATTAGTAATGCTGTTTCTAATACTAATGAAAAGTTACATGTTTAATTATACCTTTTCCAATATGTTAAATTCAGCCAAACAATAAATTATTCGAAATTGTTTTGTACAAAAATCATTGCCAACTTTGATGATGTCCTTTTGGGAAATTTTATTTATAATTATAATCGTGTTGCCGACGGTCATGCTGAAGCATGAAGAATTAACAATTACTTATTCAAAATTTACATAATTGGATTAATTGC
The DNA here is from genome assembly GCA_018247895.1 of Parnassius honrathi. Classification (NCBI taxonomy): domain Eukaryota; kingdom Metazoa; phylum Arthropoda; class Insecta; order Lepidoptera; family Papilionidae; genus Parnassius; species Parnassius honrathi. Next base: position 4,271 of record DWHP01005453.1, on the reverse strand, counting down.
AGTTTCCAAACAACGTCATGTCTATAAGTCTACAGCTAGAATTCGAATGCAGAACGACAATAAGTTACCTCCAAAGTCCATTAAAATAAACAAATAAAAATTACATTTCATCAATTATATTTCTCTTAGACACAATAAAATAAACGTATTTCGTGTGATTTTACCTGTCGCGAAGATTAAATTCGCGAATGATGAAAATATATTTATTAGATTTGTGCGGATGTAATAATTCAGTTTTTTAACGTTGGGTTTTCAGAACTTTAAGAAATTGATTTTTATCCCTACTTCTAGGAATATATTTAGATTTAACGCTAGACAGATCAAAATACGTTTAGTATAAAAAGTAAAAACAAATTGATTAAACTACGTTTAACGATTTATGTATTTTCTATTTTTATAAAATTGAATAAAAAATGTAATGTATGAAAGAAAATCGACGTAACAATCATATCAAAAAAACTAAAAAAAAAAGGAAATAGGCAGGAGGAATAGAGACGAAATTATCACCCTGTGAATGGATGGGTCCACAATAAATGGAGCAGACAAGACATTTATGTGCAAAAAATAGAAACAGTTTTTTCCGTAGCAGTTAGTAAACACGCAGCTATATCATGTTTGGCTCGAACGGGGAAGGCTCGAACTTTACTAACGCTCGCAGAATATCTACCAACGTAAAGTAATTTGTTTTATATTGCTTTGTTTCGTACTAAGGTACAGTGAGTGTTGAGAGCCGAAGACCTTTCTACTGGTAACGAGGTGTTCTATCTTAATCCTCGGCGGTTACGACTCATCTTAGTCGAAAATAAATGTAGATCAACAAGCCACGGCAAGCGGCTATGTGCTCGTTTGTTATCCTTATTTGAATTTAAAACATAATAGTAATTTTTACAAAATCCAGATCATTAAATAGTGTGTAAACCTTCCGTTATTATTTGTGACTTTAAGCATTAGCTGATAATCCACATGGGATATTTGATATTATTATGAAACGAGTTTAAGTGAATGTGTGTTTATAATAGGATCTTTACGAATAGGAAGTTCTATTAGCAGTAAGCCACGAAATGCGTACCCACATTTAAATTTTATTTCCTTGCAGCATGCGGGCGCTAGCTCAAATTGAAGGAACGGGTCTTAGCCCCATCGAGCATAATAGAACTTTGAATTGGTCTACTTGGCCTAAATTACCAGTTGGCCTTCCCGCATCCTTGACGTCCTGGGGGACGTGCGCCGTTGCAGAATTTGCTACGATACCGGACATTTTGATGTAGGTAATTAAATTTACGCGTAGATAAAAATAACATTGATTTTCGTTATTTTAAAGTTGCTATAAAATGATGAGCCCGGAAGGTGGCGCCATAGGCAAAATTGGTAGACGAACAACATTATCAACACAAAAGTTTTTTAAAAAAAAAATTAAAACAAACGTTTACAACCTTATTTATATCGATAGGGAATTATGTCAAAAATTGGAGCAATAGTATGGAATGGCAAAGTACCGAGTCATTCTGACGATAAGTGAATGTCGTGGCCTACAGGTAGCTTGATCTATCTTCAATTAACCCTTGCGGATAAAGATAGAATGCATCGTTACAAACAGCGTACAAACATCGTTAATATACAGGGTCACAGATTTTAAATACTTTCAGTACGGAACACAGCTTGCAGTCATAATTCGCCAAAAGGTAGTTCTACCGCAATAGAGTTTAATGGGAAACTGTTCATATTCCCGAATCAACAGATTTAACACCGGTAATCATTTTATTCTCATCAGATTTATCAAAAATATTTATGTAGATTTACTACCTTTTTATACAAAATACCTATCTTTTCATATGATGAAAAATTATCCTCTTTATTCTCTATTTTGTACAAAGCTGAAGATTTTAAAACTTACTCCATCTCCTTATTCCCTATAACATTTTAAACTTAATCTTTTGTTTTAAAAATGAAGGGTGATCCTAATATAAATAACTTAAAGTAAAAACGGACACACATTTCACACACATACAATATACAATACATATTGAAATTTAAATCGTTGTTTATTATAAAAATAATATGCATAAAAAGTACAAAATTCCACAGATTTTACTGAATCATTTATTAACCCTTCGTTTATCTCGTCATCGGACACCGTGATTCAGGACGCAACCTGTCAAAGCATTTAATAAAATATGGTGCATTCACACGCCCACTTGTAAGACGGGTGACGTCGGCGGATGTGACGTAAGACGTCGCCGAGACTTGAATGGACACGCACACAAGCACGTTTATCCTCTTGTGGCTGTAGAGGTGCCACGTTGCTTATATCCTAAGAACAAGTCTATTACGGTCTTAACAGACAGTATATGTATACATATATTAGATGTTGAAGTATTCTTATGAATATAATGTTTTATTTTCCACACATTAACTTTTTTTTCTTAAACAATCGATGTCAATATTTACTTTGCTTAATAATATAATGTTATAAATTTCCAAAAAACTGACTTAAAATTTAGAAGATCGACTATAAAATATAAGAAAAAAAATTTAATTTGCTCCTATAGGTTTTTTATTAAGCTTTTTATTTTCGAATTTTTCTTTTTAAACATTTCCAAGGTATTTAAATGAACAGCAAATTTCGATATATCCGAAAGCGGTTGTGTTTTAAGTATTTGTCGCCAACGTAAAATCCGGTAAAATCTAAACAGGCAGTAACACTAGTTGACGGTATGAATGAACGTACGCTGCGTGCTTACGCTGTAGTGAGACACCATGTATTGAGGAGATTGACGGCCTGCAGACCGACCGACAAATACGCCAGTCCCGTACATGTGAACATGCGTCTAATTGAGCAATGTCACTGCACTGGATGGGTGGCGAATTAAAACTCTCCGTCCGAACTAGTCCTATCTAATGAGAAAGCATTCGCTTTTTCCCTGTCATAAAGTCACACTTGACCAAACCTAGAACAATTCCAGTCGGAAAGCGGCACGTCATTTCCGAATTTTAATGAACGGACAACGCTACGATGAATGACAGGAGCATTGGACCCTGTGCCAAAACCATATTACACTTACCAGTTTACGAGAGCTATTTGTAAACTTTTTAAAACGCTAATTCATACCCTATACCGACCCCATAACTTTTGATCGTGGTTTTCATACAAGTTGGTAGTTAAATTAGAGTATCGGTATGGAGTGTATGTGCTAAGGGGTGCGGGCAGGTGTGTTGCCAGATGTCTTGAACAAATTGCTATGCCATAAGGTACGGTGTGGACACACCCTTAGCTTTATTGGGCGCTTGGCGTGTGCCAAGCTTTAATTTTATGCTTGATTACTAGTGTTCGGGGGATCAGTAATTAATAGTTGCAAGATGGATATTATGGACTGTGGTGTTATATTAAACTTCTGCATAATGCTTATAGTTGAATACTCTAGGGAAAACAGTTTGTTTAAAAATAAAATAATATCACGGCTCCATGGCGCAGCGGCTTATCATAAACTGTCAGCTCATGAGGTACCTTGAGGATCATCAGCTGTTCAGTGACCTCTAATACGGTTTCCTTCGTGATCGATCAGCTGGTGATCTTCCAGTCTACCTTACTCATCATATCAATGATATGTTGCTAACATTCATTGCTATGCAGACGACAGCACCTTATACACCGGCCGTGTCAAAATTTTTCGGGAAATCATCGCCAAGTACTGGGACGAATTAGTGTCTGAAGATGAATCTTTGCTTAACAAACTCTCGGATTGGGGGCGACTAAATCTAGTTCAGTTGAACCCTCAGAAGATACAAGTTTGCGCGTTAACGGCTAAAAAAAACTCCTTTGTCTTCTCAGTTTGAAGCCATTCCGCTTGCTGTCTCAGCTAGCATCGGGATCCTCGGCGTCGACATATCGAATAGTGTGCAGTACGAAATCTGCGCTGTTGGCCGCAGGCTCAAATCCCGCGCAGAACAAGTGGATGTTTATCCTTGTGAAATTTATGTATGTAACCGTAATTTACGTATGTACCCTCCCACGAGACAGGAGCAAATCCCAGTGTGGTGGTAACGTTTTTTTAAATTATAAATTTTAAAACAAAAAAACGCACGTTGAAACCTTTCTAAAAATTTAGGATAGTACTTTTAAACAAGTATATTAAGGGGATATAGTAAGTCAGCTCAGATTCTAATTTCGCCCCCACTCCCCCGCACGTCGTATGCATGTACCGACATGTTTGTAATCACTAATACTGTAAGTAGATAGGTCGTTAGATACTTATTTCATTAGGTTTATCATA
>DWHP01005452.1:0-11925 GCA_018247895.1 Parnassius honrathi | reverse complement strand
CTCAAAGGAAAATAAGTAAATTTTAAAAAACTGTCCGTATTTTTATACATAATATAATAATAAAAAGTAATACAGCAAATTAAATCACTTAGACACTATAAATCAGGAGTGGCAAGAGGCTATGGCAAACACATTTCACACTCAACAACACAAACTCATGGAAAACATAAGTAGGTCAAACATATTTCGATACCCGCAACAAATAATGTTCATTTCTTGTGGAAATCGAAATCGCGAGCCACACGTCGCAAGCTCTCGACCAAGGCCGGGGTGTAACTACGCCAATTATATAAGATTAATTTGTTATTATTAGTTCAAAATATCCTTTAGTTTAGTAAACTCGTCAAGAGAAGGCGCAATCAGAATAATTGAGCAATAATAAGACGGCAATATTTTATGGCGGTGCAAGAATGTCCACTGCTCCACAGCGTCCCGAGGGTGTCGCAAGAGACGACAGAGGGAGACTGAAACAAGAGAGGGACAGCAGCATCTTACTGAAAACTACTCAAAATTATAAAAAACTGCGTTCGCTAACCCGCCTGCCAAGCGTGGCAACTATGGCAAAATCCCCCCCCCCCACTTGAGGCAATCTATGGGGGAGGTCTATGTTCAGCAGTGGACTTTTATACGTTACAATGGAATGAATATTGTGTGGAAATCGATTTTTTCGGTAATAGTTGGCTGATCTCGTCGGTCTAATTGACCTAAGCGCAAATGCTGATAACGTGGGTTCGGATCCCGGGTGTGGCCAAAAACAGTTATGGGATTTTTCTGTCAAGAAATTCTCAGTACCATCTTAGAGTAAGGAGTGTATTACCACCGTTTCTCGGAAAGCTTATAAGGCCGTTGTTTCCTGCGTCTGATCTGTCTTCGATCGTTTTGGATTTTCATCCCGTCAGACTTTGAGCGTGGGGGGAAAGAGAGTGCACCTTGGTTACATCCCTCAGATAAATATTTTTTTCTAACAGCAAGTAACTCTCGGTCACCCAGTTGTGTGTTTGAAACATTGAATTGTAACATTCTTATTATTATATCCACAGATCATTTTCGCCGGTCCTTTTTCTCCGTAGAGATTTTAAATCGGTGTTACTAAAACGTTTATAAAAACTGGAAATGAATGTCCAGTAACATAAGTAGTAGAAAGAAAGTGGATCCATTACCCTACATTGTCCCGTGTGCGTCGTATGTTAGAGGCGACACTGAAAAATGCCAGAGATATCTCACGGACTCCGATTGTAGATAAAAAGGCGTTACTAGTTACTACCGTCTCTCTATAATATCAAATACAGATTTATTTTATTTTATTTAGGTGATCATATAAGGTTTTTGTCGTACTTACAGTAAGGCCAATAGAGATTAAACTATGGCAATGTGTGTGCGCGTGCGTCGGCGTGTGCATGTGAGTGTGCGCGCTACGTGTTTGTGTGTTATTTAATATGATAAGAACATTTTCTATTTATGTAAACCATATAGTAACAACTTATTTTTAAACTAAAAAGTTACAATAATAAAGGTCGTGTTGTTTCGGATTTGTTACTAGCACAGGCCGCTCGCCCTCATAGCTTATACATTATGCAGATCGGTCGAGCGACTGATCCGAGTCTTTATCCGAGTTGTCGCTGTCACCGAGTGATCCTATTATAATGTATTTACCTGTGTGTGAAATTGTAAGTTCATTGTTTTAATGATTATGTGTGCTTCGTAGTGACCTTCGATCAACAATACCAATTTTGATGTTGGTATTGTTGATCGAAGGTAGTGACAGACGATTGTTTTTGTGTGCGCACATGTGCCCCCGCAAAAGATGACATAAAAAATGAGTTCTGTATCAGGGGAAAACGCTATGGCTACTCGTGTCTCTGATGTAAACATATGAATATTTATTATGTAAAAATAAAGTACGCGTATTTTTCAGAGAATTTATAGGGCAAACATCTTGTTCGTTGTGATTTGAGATTCTAAGTTATAAATTCTAACAAATATGTTGCATAGAACTAACTACATGTATCAACAATATTTTGTAAGGAATAACCAAATAAAGATCTCATTCTTTTTCTCTTAAACACTATAATCGTAATGCGTCGGAAGGGTTCGAAACATGTTTTATTTCGGGTACAACAAGTAATTTAGGGCGAGCATCATATCCACAGAGCTACAAAAACTCATATATATGCACAAAAATAAATTTAACAATGCTTTATTTCTTTATTTAAGAGGACAAAGACTTAGTGTTAAAACTAAAAGCCGTGAACACAGAAGACGTGTCTTTCTCTCGACACAGTAGCAGCAAGGGCGAACTTGTTTGGCCGCGCGCCATCCTACGAAAGTGCTCGCCAACAACTAAAGACATTAGGCACATTAGGGTTGTTGCGGCTAACTCTATTGGTACAACAAGGCGCACTTGCGACCTCTAAAGCCCGGCAGGAAGTACACGCTACCGACATAAACAGGTTACAATGTTCGTTCTAACTCAATAAATGCCGCTGAAAAAAACAAAATTTATCTTATAGAAAATCCCCTAACACGTATAACGTTAAGTAGCACTGTCATTATTAGCATTATTTTTTATAGAATAAGAGCAACAAACGAGCACACTGTCCACCTGATGGTAAGTGTAAGCTGTGGCCCATAGACATGTACACTTTTTCGAAATTAAAAATCAAAACGCAGATGCGCTGTCTCTCCTGAGGACTTAGATGGAATCTCTCTTATCTAGCTTACTGGATTCCAGGCATTCAGGCAAAGAAGGATCTCCAATTCTCTAAACTCACCATACTAAAACACATTAGCAGCATTAAGCTGTAGTTTTACGCTGGTATTCTATGAGAGCGTGGTCCCCGCGGTCGATCCGACCCATGCGTGCTATAACCATGATGTAGCTGTAGCGCATTTATAAAGTAAGTTATAAGTTATAGTCCTAATTAATTAGGCGGCAAATTTTACAAATATCTTATATGAATTCCGTGTTTAGAATGTCGTAATGGCTACAAAAGCCCACATGAAATACAATAACACGTGAACACAACTTCCTACTTTCTTCTTCTTATTCTCTATTAGCCTGTAAAAGTACAATGCTGGGCCTTTCCCGTTATAGTGAGAATTTTTTTATAGAATAACGGTGACCAACGAGCACACAGTCCACCTGATGGTAAGTGGACGCTGTGGCCCATTGATAGCTACATTTATCCTAGCTTAAGAATCAAAACGCAAATGCGTTGTCACCTCTGAGGACTAAGATGGAATGCCTGGTTTTCAGTGAAAACGGTCTCCGGTTCTCTATACTCACCATACGAAACATACTATTTTACGCTGGTATTCTGTAAGAGCGTGTCCTTCCCCAGTCGAGTCGACCCATTCGTGCTACAACCATAGTTATGCTGCAACGTGGCTCTACCACGTGTAAATTTTACCTAAATCGTCCCGCTTGACATGCAGATAACCGTATGAGACTTCGCGATCCCCTTTATGCCACTGCCCATTTCGGCAGGATTTTGTAAGAAATGCAGCACGAACCAGATTTTTTGATAGTACTATTTCATTATTAGCATAATGTGGGAATTCGAAATACTTAATAATAACTTAAATTAATGTTACGGGACATTCCCGCAGAATCTGGGAACGAGCTGGCGCTACATCATTGTTATATGACGTTTTATAAATCTATAAAATAATCCTTGCCTTTTTGTTTTGTGAATTGACAACACAACTGAAATTGTTAACCTTAGAGTAATTACATACATACGTATGCATAGAGAGAACCTACAATTCAACATAAATTGAATCAATATACTTGTTTTGATTTTTCTTATTTAATTTTCGAATATGGCAAAAATAGAAAGATGTTGTAAAAATATATTGAAAGTTGTTGCGTATAATCCAAGCGTGGACATAAAAATGTCAATTGGTCATCTTTGGTCGCTTTATACTATGCCAAATATGAGAGTAAGTACACTCGTATGTTCTGATTTACTAAAAAAATGACATCCCTATTGTAGTAGTATTATGTATGACGTTACTTTAGAAGACATTACGTCGTAATGTATAGTGATTTCGGTCGCAATATTAGCTACAATCGACATACTCCTTTTTATTTAATTATTTATTTTTATTACTTTATATGCCTAAAATATTTAAAAAAATAGAACTAGACTTATTATTATTCAAATGATCAAGTAAATTGTTTTCTAAATCAAATGATGATGATTATTATATTATATTTCAAATATTCGTTTCGCGAACTTTAAAAACTAATAACCAGAGAGGTATCCTAAGTTTGGACAGACACAAGCTACCTACATGAGCGAGTTGGATCCATTTGTAATATCAATTCTATATGCTGACTAACGACCCGCCCCGACATTGCATGACTGTTTCCTAGATCTCAACATCAACGCCATTTATCGGGTCCAATTGTAAGTGTGAGTGTTCATCAAAATCTGTCCTTTCTTAAATGATGAATGATGAATCTTTCATATTCCTATTTTAGAACTGTCTCTATGCTAGTAATTACTCTGAGTTGTTAACTAAGCACCGGGCGCTGGGGTACCATGCGCTTGATGGCGAAGGTAAGTATTATGAGGAAACCTTTTGTTAGGAAAAGAAAATATTTCAAGGAAATGGGAAGTACGCCAACAAGCACGGGGCGTGTCAGTCTAGAAATGAGAGGAAACCTGTATCCAGCTGTAGTTGATGTTGATGTACATACGAGTATATTAGCGTGTGATTAAACTTTTTTGTTATGGATGTTATGTATGATAGGTAAATTTAATGTTATGAATTGTTGCTGCATGCTGCTAGATTCAAATCTAGCACCATGCAACAACATTAACTACGAGTCAAACGAACGCACATGTGGACTAGAACTTTAATATTTAAGATATTGTAAATCTAGATTTCTTCTTTATTTAAAAAAATGCCGTGATAGTCATAAAAAAATCTAGACAAATGTGTTTAGAAGGGGGTGCGGCTAAACAATACAACTAAGGTTTGTTAATAGACCAGGCATTGCATGCGAACGCATTGTTCGACTAGTATTTAAAACCACAACAGCTATATTAAAAATTATATTGAAAAGGGAAGTTTATTAACAGAGGTCTAAGTAATATACGATTGATGCCGGCAATGAATATTATATTAGAAAAATCCATTTTTCATACATACATGTACATTACATATAAGTGTATATATATAGAATATCCACTAAGTAGCCCAAGTCGTTCCTTGGGTGTCGGAAGAGGCGACAGAAAGAAAAAGAGACAAATCAGGAGATGATGTTGGCAAATATGGCCAAAATCCACCTTAAGAGGCAATCTGTGCCTATGTTCAGTTGTGGACTTTTCATAGGTTAACGGTAACAGTAAGTAGGTATGTTTACACAATCAGGAGTCAAGGGAATGGCCTATGTTCAGTGGATTTGTGATCGGCTGATGATGATGAATAATAATGATGAAAGTATATTTTTGGATAATATTTTATTAAATAAGTGACTAGAGGAAGAGATAAAAAGAACATAGAATTGTTAGCGGGCCTTCCGAAAATCGAAAGCATTGAATTTAATATTTGCTCTAACTGCGTGGTATGCTTTGAGCGTTTACCACCCTCCCCTGCTTTTCGGAGGGTAGCCCTTCTTTGCTTCTGAGCGCAAAAAAAATTTATTACACATGTTTATCGTTTTAATTTTTTACAATTTAAGACCTCAAGAAGCTGTCGTTATCATCCATTAAATAAAATCGCTTCAGCTTATAAATAGATCCACATAAATGTATTTGTTATGCCAGGCTATTGTCGCCCGCGGCTTTGTTTTAAAGTCGAGTGCGGCGGCCAGGTGTTCGTCGTTTCGAAGTGGAGTACCGCATTTGACGTTTTGTGAAAAACCCCGTGGGTTCAGTACGAAATTAAAATTAAAGTAAGTAGAAATTACTTGTTTTTCTCCTCTCCTAAAATAAGATATATTATTTTACAATATATTGTGGGATATCGATCTTTATTAAACATAAAATATAAAGGAATTTAGCAGTTTTAAATGTGCGGGGCACAATACTACAGTATAACGACGATATTATAATTCGCTAACGAATTTAAAAATTCAATCAAATTTCGATTTAAATTTCGATAAAGATTAATCTGTTATAGTATAGAGGATTTCGCAACAAAATCCCCGATGGCGGATCTCTAATTCAACATGGCGAACCTTCTCGATTGTTTTTTTTACGTATACTCGTGGAATTTGTAATACCGGACAGTCTGGCTGGTATCCGGGCATACAGCAGAACCGTATGGATCGCTAAATTTTTTTGCTTTAAAATATTTCTTTTGCGTGGGGTAACGCTTTCAAATCAAATCAAATAGTTTATTTGTGATTCACGGGTTACAAAAAGGTCTTAATTAAATACAAATAACGTTGCTTAATGAATCAAATGTGGACACTCATCCCGCTGCAACAAAAGAATTCTAGGGTTGGAATATCTTTATCCTATCTTCATAAAATTAAAATGCCGTTCGTCCGTTCAACAGGTTGCGTAAAGTGCGCCCACAGCTGCGATATAATTATTACAGTAAATTAAAGTTACGGCTTATAAACCGATATCCCACTGCTGGGCTGAGCACTTTGTAACCCTCTAATTTCTGAGAGAGTTAGGAAGAGCTTGTTGAGGGACCTTGTTATATCCTCGTAGTTTTTCCTCATACATGTAGGTTTCCTCCTGATTTCCTTCATCGCTGTGCACGTGGTAAATAAGCATCTAAAATTACAATAGAAAATTTCATTGGTGCCGATGAGGATCGCACCAGGGCTACTTACTCGCTTACACGTTGTCAGCCATGTTACTTTAGCCCTTAGAGGTTACAACGCGTCTGAGACCCTCTTTGTTTGAAATTGATTCTATGTTTCCATGGTATGTAGTAATTATTTACAATCAGGCCTACTGTACGTTTGTTTGTTAATCCCATATAAAAACAGGGTTGAAGTAAAACCAATACAATCGCTTTAATCTCACTACACCATTTTACAGCAAGCATAATGTACTACGTTGTCATGAGATGATGGTGTCAGATAATTCATATTACCATATCGTGGCGTAAATGTCGTAAGATTATAAGTTCTACTTATGAAAAGTCGGAAAGATCTAATGAGTTCCATTAGCTGGTGGTACAACTATCTTGGGGTATACCAGATGTGCAATAAGTAAATCGTCGACGGGGAGTAACGTCAAAGTAGCTGCCAAACGTGGCAACTGATTAAATAGATTAAAGGAATAAACGAGCTCAAAGTCCACCTGATGGCAAACAGATACTGTAATCCATAGACCCCTATCTCCTTCGATTATGATTCAAAATATCTGCATTTTCGCGCTATTACCACTAAGAATTAAGATAGAATGCCTTGTTATCAATCAAAAGGGTCTCCGGTTCTCCAGTTCTCACTATTCTGCTAGAGCGTGGTTCTTCCCCGGTCCCCTTCCCCAATCATAGTCGTTAGTAAACTTAAATTCGTAAACCATACTGACTTTTGTACCAATGTTATTATTATATTGGTAATATAATATAAGACTTATTAGAAATTAATTTAAGACAATTCTAATAGTATGATATAAAAACCTATGGAACAACATTTCTATAGTACCAACATACAAAGTTCACAAGAGAATGAAACGTGAACGATTGCCGTGTCATTTCACGAAACAATTAATTATAAATTTAATTAAATTAAAACAGCCCTTGGCGTGACATCAGTGCGGCGCTACTGGCGGCGATAAAACAAATTGAATTATTAAAATTGCCAACAATTAGTTCGGCGGCTGCAACGGGAAACAATTAGCCGTTGACAGACGGACGCTAACACAATTGAGTTATGAATTTTGGGTAATCTTCAAGGAGACCCTTTGGCAGTTTTGTTACGTTACATTGTTCAGCGAAAAGAAACGTTTTGATTCTTGTTGAAGCGGGCTAAAATAAAAGTAACAGGGTAATAACGCCCGAAACCGAAATCAAGGAACGATTCGTTCTCCGTTACGATGATAGAACTTATCTTTATATATATAATTCTTCCTTACATATGTTTGTCACTTAACTCCCGACCGACTGGACAAATTTTGAACAAAATTTTTGTGTGTATTTGAGTGGGTGGTTTAAATTCACAATTGGAGCCGGTAGGCGCTGTTGGCAAGATCATGAGATAGTATGTAAAAACAAAGTGTAGGTAAAACTTTATTTATTGCAAACTTTTCGTTCGGTATCTTACGACTAGAGTACGATATCGAACCCGAAGCATCGATACTGTGCTCATTAATAGTTAGTATCGAATGAAAAGTGTCGTCATCATACAAGAGTCGTTTCTCTTACATTAATATTTGCCACACTTAAAGACAGCATAAAACACTTTCGAAATAATCAAAGTTTATAATGAAAATATTTCAATTAATTTAAGTACAAACTACATAATTATATAATAAAATAATAGAGTACAACCAGTTTTATTCATTTGCATATTACCTATTCACTTACTTTTTGTACTTAAAATAGGTTATAAGAGAAATTGAAATTTTTTTAAGAACGAGGCAAAAAGTAAAGACTTTCGTGTAGGTAATGTTTGCTGAGTAAGGGTGACAGACGAGGGTACCAGTCATTTGATAAACGAAATAGGCGTGGACCATAGGCGCCTCATCTCACTCTCGATGAAAAATCTAAATATAAAAGAGTTATTAACGCTGAGACCTGATCGTCCATAAAACACTTTCTTACTGATGAAACATAGCACAGCGCTATATGCGGAAAATAATGAAAAAGGAAAAGTAGACATACATTTAAAAATGTATTTTTATAGCAGGCAGAAATTCCAAACGGTTTCTTTCGATACTTAAAATTTTCGCAGATCTAGCCTTATAAAATGCCCAGTAGCTCTGATTTTATAGCAATTTTATTTTTTTTTCCAATTTTTGCACCGTTCCATATTTTTTATACACAATTCATTTTCATTCACAAATCAACATATATATATATATATTAATTTTTATAGAATAAGGGCGCAAAGCGAACACATAGTCCACCTGACGGTAAATGAATGCTGTGGAGTGGCCCATAAAGATCTAAATTTATTCTCGATTAGGAATCAAAATGCAGATGCGTTGCCACCCCTGAAGACTAATATGGAATGCCTCGTTTCCGGTAAAATCAGGAGGAAGCTAGTATTTTGCGCGGGTATTATCTATATTAGAGAGCGTTGTCCTACTCCGGTCGAGAGGACTCCTTCATGCTACAATCATGATATAGCTGCAGCATGGCTCTATCACGTACAAATTTTACCTAAATCGTCCCACTTGGCACGCAGACTGCCGATAATCGTATGAGACATCGCGATCCTTTCACTCTAGTGCCCATCACCGGCTAAACCAAATATCCATATCTAACATAACATTTCTTCTTTAAATGAACATTTCATTGAAAGATATATATAGCTGCAGCGTGCCTCTACCACCGTATTTAATAATCCTGACAATCACTGATGTAATCGCACGTACTTCGCAGCTTTCAATGTTTCATTTGCTCATTTTAGCCTATCAAAAGCCCATTGCGGGGCGTAGGCTTCCTCCATATATTACCTCACAGGAGAACTATCTGTTTAGAGGGTTGGCCACCACAGTTTTTTATTATTTTGAGTTGTTATTATGAAGCTGCCTATCTCCTATGTCAGTTTCCCTCTGTTATTTCTTAAGACATGATGATATGGGTCCAGTGTTGCCAAGCGTCCGGATAAAGCTGGACACAGTAAGGCGTTTTGGTTGCGTGCCCAGCCCCAGATTACACGGCGTCCGGCCTGTACGGCTTTTTTTAGCTTTTTAAATTTGTAATTTTTTTATAATTTTAATGTACCTAAATACATAATATTGCAATTATTGAATTAATATTGTAATGGATATTAAATGATTAATAAGAAAGAAGTCTGATTCATTCAATTTTATTGTTATTTCATTAGAATTTGAGTAGATTTTATGGTAAAAAGCTCGCTGGTCTGTCCGACTTTTAGATTTTAAGACCTAGCAACACTATACGGGTTAGTAGATTATCTTACGTCGTCACGTCACTACACGGCAATATAATAAAATAACATGGTAGCAATATCAAGTGTATTTATTTCATGTATGTTGCATTATATTTTGTTATTATAAAATCAACTTGCAATGTGCCGGAGCAGTAAGAATAATTCATGCGAAAAATCACAAATTAAATTTGTGAATAATTTCGGTTATGAAAGAAAATATAGAATTACTTTGTTTTCGAACGAATGGACACATGTGTAGTTTATTGCAGGCGATCCAGTATATACATTTTTCAATTCAAATCTCACTCCACTATCTCTGTTTGGACGGCAGTTGCTGTATTGCACTTTTTGCTTCCGTTCTGCTTGAAATTAGTTTCAGTTCAGTGCACTCTAGTTCTAAAATTCCATTTCTAGCTTTCTATTGAAAGAAGTGAATGAGAGAGAATATTTTGATACATAGACTACATGTTGATAAAGATTGTTATATTTGTTACATGTAAATATATATTCTCTATATAGCTCCACAGATTTCTAGTTCTTTAATATTAGGATTAGTTATAAGTTTTTTGTGGAGCCGATCGTATTATAATTAATGTACTTTTACTTTTTTGGAAAACTTGGACGCATAGCGTAATACTGTTTTGTTTCGTATGATGACTGCACAGAACTGGAGTAACGAGATATGATATCCCAGTCCACAAGGTACAACAACTCCATAATACACACAAAGTGAAACAAATCTCTATTTTGATTCTGTACGTAGGTGTCTAAGAGCCACAGCATCCACTTCAGTATGGTACTATAGGCCCGTTTAACATCCTTATTTAAACCTTATTTATAAAGTTAAAGTTAGTATCACTGCTGGGCAAAGGTATCCTCTCATTTACGAGAGGTTATGAAACAATTTGTTTGTTTCTCTAGTGTGAATTTGCTAATTGATATAGTCTTCAAAATATTTTATTCATCACACCTTAACCTTTAAAGTATAGACAATATTTTTTTTAATTTAAGCACCCAGATCACAAGCATAAATTCGGTTACTGTATACAGCCGATGAGTTATATAAAGTGTGTTCATCCGTCCATTACGTATGCAAGAGACGTGTGTTATTTTATTATTACGATAATCGAATTGGCCCGGCTAGTCAAAGCTTTTCTTAATCGCGTTGGAGGCGAGGCGCGGGACTGATTCAACGAGAGTGCGACGTTATTTAATTACTTAGAAAAAAAAGCTTTATTACATTATGATTATAATATCGCCTACCTGATCGCATTCGACGAAACTTCATCACGACAATCTGCAATATCTTACAAGACAAATTATGTATAAGGGAAATAACGGTTGAAATTCAACCGTAATTGTAATGATTTCTTAAATTTACGCGAACACTACACTTTGAATAAAACTTTATTTACCGATTGTATCGCGTTTAATTACTACTTTAACTTATTTTTAAATTCCCGACGTTTCGGGTGCGTTACAGCACCCATGGTCATGGGGGGGACTGAGATGTTTGACACCCCAATGTTATAGTTAACCCGGCTACCTTCACTTTTTTAATATTAATTTTCGGTCTAATCTACGCAGAACGAGCCTACAGTATCTTGAAGTCTTGCAGTGGTATGCTTGGTTTAATTTTGGTAATTTCATGGGTTTAATTTTGCTAACTATAGGATCCCAAGCAGATGGCAGCACCCATCCATTTTCTCTATTGAAATTAGGACGTTTTTTAATTTCAATAGCGTATCATCCTTGGCAATGATATATACTCATAAAAGAACGTAAGATATATACCAAAATTCACAACCCATTCAGCCTATCTTTCAATAATTATTTTGTTGGCAACATTTAAAAATTATTTGGCGAAAATCTCTACCCTGTGTGACCAT
>DWHP01005451.1:0-11926 GCA_018247895.1 Parnassius honrathi | reverse complement strand
CCTAAATCTAATTCTTAAATACAAGTTGCCATATCAACTAAACAGAGGCGGTCATATTGCTTAAGAATAAACGAGTCATATCTTATTTGTTTTTACAACATTGCGAATGAAAATTCAAATTCTTTGCTTAAAAGCGCGTTAAAATGTTTAGCTATAATATCAATAGATTATACGCTTCTAAAGTAATTTAGAAACGAGTTTCCACACGTTTTCACTCTGATATTACTAATGATCTGATATGAGTTACTAGTTTAGTTCCAACGTACTAACGGGTCCTGCTACAAAAATGCATTTAATTGGGATCGAGAGCAACAGGTTTGATTCTCAGACGACACAAGTATTTGAAAAGCCTAATTAATACATGAAAGATGAAGGGAGGTATAGTAAGCATACTTCTCAGGAGTGTATGTTGTCAATAAATAACTTATATATTCCATGACATAGGAGTAATTCCTGGCGTGGATGTTGAATAACATTTTTAAACTCGGCGCAATCAACCCCTTGCTTCAGCGGGATAGATAAAGAACCGGTAAATATAAATACAATGATATTAGAAACCTTTTTCAATTGAGATACTCTTTTATGACCTATCAAATTGAAATATTTCGTACTCCATAGTATAAGAATAAAGATTATTGTCATTAATTCTTTCTTGTTATTAAACTAAATTTAATATATTGGCAAATAATAAAAATATAATTTAACTGAAAACAGAAAAGTAAGTTATAAGGCGGCGTGGTGCAGTGGCTTAGCGATGAGTTGCAGCACTGAGGGCCGTGGGTTCGAATCCCGCACGGAATAAATATTTGTATGGCCTACAAATAATTGTTTCCTGTCTCGATGTTTGTCCTTTTGCAATTTACGCATGTAAACTGACACCACGATACAGAATAAAATCCTAGTGCCTCACTCTTAAAGGCGCAACCGTTCGTTTTACTTCATAATTCTTAATTTACCCTCTTACGTACTAACAGCTATGCAGTATTTTATTAATAATGTGTTACCTAATTAAATTAATAAAACCATGTATTCGACGTTTGATAATGGCATAAAAGTGACAAACGACCAAACGAGCACACATTCCATCTGACGGTAAGGGGATGCTGTGGTCTATAGAGTATAGACTCCTTATTTTATAGTAAAAGGGTGATAAACTAGCATGCAGTTCACTTGATGGTAAGTTTGGTCGATTAAGAATCAAAATAGAGATGCGTTGACAACTCGTTACAAGTAAAAATGGTTTGATATTACTCACCATGGCGAAACACATTAGATAAGTGATATTATACATAATATTTTAATAAAAGGCTTCTATCCTAAAAGTATATATCAGCCTTATCGTACCATACCTTGTTCCTGTTATACATATAATCAGGAGTGTTAAGAACCCCTTAATACTCCTGTGATCAATGTGATAGGAATATAGAAATTAATGACTTTGCCACCGCTGAGTGTGGGCTCTGCAAGTATACTTACAAATTAACCTATTTCACCCATGTTAATATTATATTTTTTACTAGATTCTCCCATTGCCTTTGATATTTGAATCTTGTTAACAAAACTTGAAAGATAAGACCAGCCACGGTTCGCTATTCTCAGAGTTTCAGTTAAGCATCAAATTAAGTCTATACCGGTGAAGCTGTCAAGGCATATTTGTTAATCTAAAAGTTAAATTAACATTCCGCCTTTCTTTAGGTCATGGTTCCCGTCCGCCGTCCGCGTCGCTGCCGACGCCGGCGGCACTGAAAAAGGAACCTGAAGACCCGGCGCACAGAGTCAAATTGGAACCTCACACACAGGCATCAGACGACGCTAACGCCGAACTTGGCGTTGACGGCATCAAAACTGAGATTGACGGCCTCATGGATAGTGACGGTAAGTTATAATTTTAAAACGGTTGACTTTATTGACATATTTTGTTTTGATAAAAAAATTAAAACGTACATGCTTCACCCGCGTAAATTGATTAAAGACTTTGTTGCTAGAAAATGTGTTTTTGATAAATGTGTTTCTGATGTTTTTAAAACAATTCACAGCAATAAAACCGACTGCGTAAATAATATGTACCTGATAAGAGAGAAAATATTTCTTTTACTGTATCCTACAAGACAATGTGCGAGTGTGTCGCTCTCCTCTCCTTTCTTCATACTTCCTAAATCACACAACCACGCCTTTAGTAATATAGTAGTTTGTATTTTCTGACTGCCTCATTGGTCTAATGATTGTTTAGGCGATTGTTGATCATGAGGTCCCGGATTCGAATCTTGAGTCGGGCCAAATGAATTATTGGGTTTATCTTTCAAGAGATTCTCGGTAGCTGGTCGCAGTCAGGAAAATGGCGGTGTTTTATCCCCGTGCTTCGAGGGCACCGAAAGTCGTTAGGTCTCGCGCCTGGTCTCCTAGCGTTCATGTCGGATTACTACTACACTATCATTCTGTCCGGCGCATATGGCTAGCCTCCGTTTGACTGGCTGCCTTAACCGAAATTCGGTCTGGAGAATGGATGAGAATTATTACTTTGTCTTATCCGGGTCTGGTTGCTTTCATCAGAGAAATTCATTTCAGAGAAAATAGGTTATGGAAAAGCAAAGCAAAGTTATATAGGCGTGGTAGAGCCATGATGCGTCTGTATTATAGCTACAGCGTGTCAAGTGAGTGATCACTGTCGCCCATGAACATCTGCAACATCAGGGGAATTGCAGGTGCGTTGCTGACCTTTAAGAAAGGAGTAGGCCATATCATCCACTTACCATTATGTGTTCGTTTTTTAGCCTTTTACAGATATAAAATAATATTATGTACTTACTATACTCTCGTTGTCGAGTTGAAACTGATAGATTTAATATTACTGTATTAGCTTTAATTTTACTTATTGCTATAGTCTACTCTGAAAAATGATTGGTGAATAAATTATACCAATTTAAATGAATTGCTAATACGTATCCCTCAGTTTTGTCAGTTTCTGACATAAACTCGTTGGCTCAACCATTTTCGCTCTCAAAATAACAAACGTAAACTGTAAATGTCCGACATAGCTTTGACAAATGTAATCACGTGTTTTGTGTCGACGTAATCCTTACTGCAACCGGAAACTGTTGCTTCACAATGCTCTTCAATTATATCGTGTCGTAACGTTCACTGATCATACAATTAATGCAAAAAATACATCAATTCTAAATAAATGTTCCATGTCTTGCCAACTTGGCATCTTTTGTTTCTATTTTGTTTTAAAAAGTCCGGCGCTTAGGAATATTTTTTATATACTAATATTTTTTTCCTCCACGTCCGTTAAACGTATATTTATACGTGGTAGAGTCATGGTGCAGTTGTATTAGTAGTGTAGTTGTAGCACGAATGGGTCGGCTCGACCGGGGAAGGATCACGCTCTCAAAGAATACCAGCGTAAAATAGCAGCTTAATGCTGCTGTGTTTCGTATGGTGAGTGTAAGAGTACTAGAGACCCTTTTTACTGCAAACGAGGCATTCCATCTTAGTCTTCACGGGTGACAACGTATCTCCATTTTGATTCGTATTCCAGGAGGATAGATGGAGATGTCTATGGGCCTCAGCAACCACTTACCATCAGAAGGACAGTGTGCTCTTTTGTTACCCAATCCTATAAAAAAAGTGCCTAAAATGAGCTTGTTATATAGGATTTGCCGAAATCGCTGTGTTAAACAGGCGTATTTTGATTGTAGTACTAGATCTGATGTAATTTTGTCTCTGTTACCCATAGATAAAACCTTGGTATTTTTTATATTGTGTCTAAATACTCCATGTGTTAAAGAAAATCATACCTTTTAGAGCTCATTGGTAAAGCGTGCCTATCAGGTCGGAAACTTTAAATTAAACTAATATTATGGTTCTTTATTTCCTTTTACTTTAACATTTTTTTCAAGACTGGGTGCTGGTCACCCGTGACAATGGGTACTGTGTAGAACTCGAAACTTCGAGAGTAAAACATTTAAAATTTAACACTGTTAAATCAAAAGAAATTCTATTCCGTATTGTACATATAAGCTGAAAATGTAAGATTTAATGGGGCCATAAATAGTCTGGTTTATAGGCCTCTTGCATATCGTAGGCAAATTCTGTTCCTCATTGCTACCTTTGTGTCAAGCGAATGACCAAAATGTTCTTCGTCTTACATATTTTGATTATTTTAGTTCTAGCATTGGTGCAATAACCATTTCAAACATATCACACACCAGTCATGGAAACCGGGATTGAAAGACTCAAAAGTGCGGCCTGCAACTAACCCGTCGAATTTTATTGTGGTAAACGTGGGACACTTGCGTAACTCTTATGTAGTATGTGTATATCAGGTAATTGGAGACTGGTTGCCTATAACGTTCCCACCTAATCTCAGGACCAAACAACTTCTGGACGTGGGCATTCGGTTTCTTTTGACAATAAGTAAATATATCATATTTTAAATTTATTTTGCACACTTATTTAATTTTTTGCCTAAAACTTGATGGGCACTTTGTTTCGCAATTTTTATAAATGAATGGTATTATCTGTATTTCAGGTGACCCCACAAAATCACCATCTTGCGAGATGGGTGGCCCTGGGTCCTTAAAGTCGGAGCGCCTGTCATCCGACTCCAACGATATTTTGGACCCACAAACCGGCCTACGAGGTTCAACTGGGAACCTGCAGGTAAAAAAAGTAATATACCTTTTACATTATTCGCATGTAGCATGTTTAAAAATAAGTTAGTTTATTTTTATAAAATAGAATATGAGAAGCTCTATATCATAAAGGTCTGGCTTAAGTTTTTTTTTATGTTTGCAAAATCATATATCCTCATCCATCCTATCATGTATTTAGCCGTGTAGTATCGGAGTAACAATATCCACTGCCTGCCAAGTGTGGCGCTATGAGGCAATCTATTGTGGAGACCTATGTTCATTTAAAGATGATTTTGACAGCAGCCTTTAAAGCATTTTACCCACGATAATATTCTGTTACTTATTTTCTAAAAGTAAAATACTCATCAGTAAACCGGTGTTTGTTTTTACTCTTATCTTTATATCAAAACTTCCTTTAATATAATATTGTGATGGAAGTGCATGCTTAATTTTATATCTTTAAGCATAATCCACGAGTACTAAGATCGGCTGTTTTCCTAAAAATTACGATTAGTTGCGAGCTCTAAAGCGCGCATCGAAAGTTTCCAAAAATTCGAAATGTTAAATTCTGCGTTTTTTTTTGTTAACACATTTAATATCGGTCAATAAACTATGTTTAACGTGATGGTATCTAATACAAGCCTAAACTATAACTTTTTTGGATATTCTATTCTAAACAATAAACAATTTAGGTTTAGTATTAAACTTGCCAATTTACAAATAATTTAATAAATAACGTAATAAATTTTCTTTTACATCATTTTAAATACGTTGCTCATTTCTAAAACTATTTAGAAACTGCTATGGCACTTGGCATCGGTTCAGATCCCAAGTCTAATCGGCGAAGACGACTACCCCGAACGTCATTTATACCGAAATTGGCTACCCTTTTTACTTTGGGGATATGAATATTGCTTAATATGTCGTACATTGTCGTGTTATTTAGCTTTTCTATAAGACCTACCACGTCTTATGGAACATATGACGCAATGTACCTATCATTTTGATGTCAACGGTGTTAGTGAATGAGGAATAGCACTCGCTGCGAATTTCACAGTAAGCGAGCGCAACCTAGGTTCTATCCTCGCCAGCACTGGAAATTGTTAATTGCAATTTTCAGTGCTTATTTACCACGTGCTCGGCGGTAAAGGAAAACATCGTGAGGAAACCAGCATGTCTGAAAAATAAGAAAATAATATTTCTAAGACATGTAAAGTTCGCCAACACGCAACAATTCCTTGCATTAAAACCGTTTCAGAAACGAAAGGCCTGTGCCCAGATGTGGGACGTATATAAATAGGTTCTGACTTTAACCTTTTTTAAGGTAATGAATAAGCCTGCTGATAGTTTCTTTTAAACCTTATTCTCAAGGTAAAAAGAACTATAAGACCTATTTACAATAGACTTTTAAGAATTCTCTAATAACGCGGAGCTATCAAGGATGATTAAATGTAAAATTGAAAATCTCTTTTTTCTTCTTCTTCGATGCCTCATGGTGCGAAACTATGGGGTGGTATATTTAACGCCGCTACCACACGGCGAGGAGCCGAGTCTGTACTTTCAGCCTGTCGCTCGTTTAGCACCACTCGTAAGGCGGACCTAGGATTAGGTGGTCGGAGCCTACGGACGGGAGCGACTTATACCCTGAATGGATTAGGAAAGAGTGACAAAGCAAATTTATGTTGCAGAAGTGAATGGAAGAGTCGGAAAGGGACGCCCTAGCCGAAAGTTTATCGACCAAATTGGCGATATATTGAAAGTGGGCCAAATTAGGAGTACCCTTAACCGATAAAACTGCCTCGTTGGTCTAGTGGTCGGACGGACCTGGGTTCAAACCCTTGGTCGAGCCAAAGTCAGTTATTGGGAATTTTATTTTAAGAAATTTTCAGTAGCAGTCTAGAGTCAGGAAAGTTGGGGTGTTTCACTTCTATGCGTCGGAAAGCACATAAAGCTGTTGGTTTCTCTCTGGTCCTAATTTCTATCTGTTTGTGTCGAATACCGTCTCATTAGATTATGAGACTGAAGGAAGAGGTAGTGCACCTGTGCTTGCGCATACACTTCTGCATTGGGCATCCTGTCCTGCGCAGATTGGCCGCCGTGACCGAAATTCGGTCTGGAGGACATTACTAATTATTTATAAAACTTATGGCCAGGGTCTTCAATTAAGCATATTAATAATTATTGTCAATTCTTCAACAGGATGGGAACCAGAACTGCCGTAATCCAAGTAACGAAGGACTGGGCTCGTGCAGACTCGGCGGTGGAAATATGGGCGGCGTTTCCATGGGCCCGATGTCCAGCGAGGCACAAACGCTACCAGCAAACGTCATCAGCAAGCAAGCTGGCAGCATGGAGGTAGATACGTTGCTTGTACCAAGTTTAACAATAGTATTGCGACTAAAACTAGTATCGACGTGTTTGTTAACTGTGACTAGCAGTACCATTGCGTAACTTTATCGAGAATCGCTTGCTGATGGATATCACCTATGACGGTGTTATATTTTTTCAATAACATACTAATTTGTAACTTAAAATGATATATTAATATGAAATGACAACTCTTCAAAGTTACACAATTGCACTGCTGTTCATAAGTAATATAAATATTTTATTCCTTTAATGTGTTAAGTTTTTGTTCCTTTTAGCATTTATTAAAAAAATTCTTTGAAACAGTCTTCATAAAAAAATTTTTGAAACAGTCCATTGCACACATTCAAAAGATCGAGGTTGTGATAAAATATTTTTGGAGAAAGATAGCAAGGAATGATTTTTTATTACACTTTTTAGTACACTACACAAAACAAAAGTAATACAAGAAGGAATAATATTAGATTTACATTACATTTAAAAAATATATATTATTTTAATCTTAAATATGGTAAAGCCATGTTGCAGCTATATTATGGTTGTAGCATAAACGAGTCGGCACGATCGGGGAAGGACCAACGAAAGGAACTCTGAGAATACCAACATAGAAAAGCAGTTTAATACTGATGTAATTAGTATGGTGAGTGCACAGAACCAGAAACTACTAGAAAGAAGGTGTTGTGTCATCTAAAACCTCAGGAATGACAACACATCTGCATTTTGATTATTATTTAATTATTTTTATATTTGGCGCCCTTATTCTATATAAAAATATGTAAAATAAAGATGTAGCATTTAACTGTTAGTGTTCACAAAATACAGTTACAGTCAACCCTCGTTACAATTCTAAAGGTGAGTACTGACCAGGAGCACTGGCTTGTAATACAATAACTTGTTTTCAAGCATTACATCAGTGACTGGTATTGGAGCTACAGGCTTGCACACGTTTGTAATGGTACAACAAAGTTTGCAGGATTGTGTACATTAAGTGAACATTAGCACCATCCTAATAAAATATATATAACCAACAATAACTGGAAATTGATAGTATTCAATATTCATTCTTCCATTGCAGCCTGTCAAAAGTCTACTATAGGTCTCCCTCATAGATTACCTATATATGAAAGCCCCCCCCCCCTTTCATATATAGGTAATAAAAAAGTTGGAATACTTGTAACGCTTGGCTGACAGACAACATTTTTTTATTATTAGTGGATTCTCTTATGCCATCCGCACATGGCAAATTTGTATTGATATTTTGCCCTCTCAAATTATGAATATTCCATCGATCAGTATGTAGCAAGAAACAAGTGCAGCGTACCTAGATTCTGGATTCCCCCTGGAGTATGAATTCCATCCACGTGCGTGTGTCTATGATATGTTCACAATGACGTCTGCTTTAGTGCTTTCGTCACATTAAAGACCTAACTATCTGAGTGACTGTAGACACAGGTAGTGATAAAATTCCATTATGCCTGTTTATATCAATAGCCCAGAAGTGACCAGAATACAACTAGATTATTGAAGGGACACATGCCCAAACACTCAAATGCTGCTCAACTTCTTTCTCTGTTAAGTCCATTCTTTCTTTTCTCGGTTATCTTGTGCTGTCTCTCTCACTTTAAGTCAAAGTAACAGTGACACCACGAGACTTAACGACGTCTTACAATTGAGTAGCGTTTCAATGTTTGGCCAACAGCCAATTGCTTGAACTTCCTGCTGATTTCCGAACTAGATAGGTATGACGTACAAGTAACCCTCCTTTTCGAGTTTTTCTGACTAGTGTCTGGTGAAATTTGTAACGTCATTTTCCCCTCATTTCGATTCCCAGTTTCCAACGAATATGGCCGTATTCCATCTGTCGTGCGTGTTCCTTTTCTCATTTAAGGGGAAGTTGGCCAATGTGCAGCTTGTACCCAAAAAGGCAGCAGTACTGCTGGCAGTGATCGACAGTATGAATTCCGCCATAATCGGTTAGCGAAGCTCTCAGTATATGGCAAAACATAAATGAGGCGATTGATGTCTCAATGGCCTTTGATAGTTTTGCACAGCCTTTTGGCAAACTTCTAACATACAATTTATCCTGGGCTGTCTCTAAGAATTGTTGTCGAAAGCAGCTCTTCCGAGCCTTTAACGACTAAAGCCGGTGTTCCTCAGTGTCCGTTTTCCTGCTGCATATCCTTGAACTACGCAGATACATAGAATACATCACAGTTGTGAAAAAATATCGGCCAAATCCTCGGGTCAGTCGAGATCCAATCCAGTCCAAAAGAGTTGAGCGAGAGAATTTTTCTCTGCAGGCAGACTCCGAATGGGGCAATGTCAATCTTGTTAGATTCACGCCTACCCAACACAAGCATGACTTTTCACTGAAAAAAGGAGCTAGCTCATCTTTTTTTTTCAAATGTATGAATTGAAGTTACCTATTTCAATGATTCGGAGGCGGAGAGAGATTTGGTCATGCATGGAGTATTGCAGCCATATGGGCTGGTGCTACAAAATGTCATCTATGTTTTGGAATCAATGGAAAGGAGTGCTAAGACACTTATTAGTGACCATAATCTGGTTAATGCTAATGTTTGGTGAACTTCTGAATACATTTCGGAGAGTTTGCGCTGGAATTGTATGACTTAATTCCCACCTTCTCGCTATCACTATTGTACAACTAGACGCTCGGCCGTTCACCACCCCATTGTTGTCGACATTCATTTGAACTAAAAGGTTTGCTTGTTTGTCATGCGTAGAAAACAACAACAATCCAAGCGGCGAGAGGCAAGAGTGATTGATTAGGTTGTTGTTAAGCTCAATCTGTGTTTTAGCATCTTTGGCTGAATCACAACCTACAATCAGGTGTCATTTTAGACTTGATTTTGTTTTGAAAGGATAAACTTAAACCCTTGTGTTCACCCAGCAGCAGAGCCAGATCTTCGTATTTTCAACGCTGCTGGCAAACAAGAGCGCGGAGGCCGTAATATCGGGACAGCACCATTCGATAATCGCCTACCACTGTGCTCAGCCCAATACCAAGAAGTACCTTGAGGTAATATATAATTTTATTAGTGTTAAACTTTAAATTATTGTATGTATAATAATTAAAGATATTGTATATGGTTGTGCACCATGTATATAAATAACCAAGTGGTAGAGTCATCATTTTAAGCTTATACATTTTTATTTGCAGAAACATCCACTCAAAATCGGTCAATTTAACAAGCAGAGTCCTGCTCAATGGCTCAACAACCTCGCTATGGCTAAAAACCGCAGCGGAATGCGAGGTAACATGATGGGCGGTCCCAACCAAATGGGCCACATGATGGGCGGACCCATGGGACCGAACATGGGTCCTATGGGTCACGCTGGTATGGGGCATATGGGACCAAATATGATGGGTCCTAATCGCATGGTGGGACCTGGAAACCAAATGATGATGATGAAAGGCGGCCCGGGCCAAATGGGACAAATGGGTCCTGGGATGGGTCCGATGGATGGGTTTCCAGGGGGCACCCCGTCCTGTGGTGTCATGGACGGCCTCGGTGCTGATGGTGAAATGCCATGGGACACCGTGAGTATAAATATTTCATTATTTAATATAAACGAGATAACTCTTTTTTTGTGTATTTCGGAAATTATGACGAAGTGTAAAATATTTTTCTAGATGAACACTGAAACAGAAACAGGAACTTTTTTATTCAATATAAATTATAAATAATACTTATTGAACTCTTTTGTTTAATTATCACTGGTCCGGAAAAAAATCTGTCTTGGGAAGAAACCAGCAAGTAGCCCAGCGGTACTTTAAAAATAATAACAGCTTACAATCATGTATGTTACACAATTTATCAACAATAGCTTGATAGCGATTCTCTCATTCCCAGGGGTTATTATCATCCATAAATTCCCATGGCACAAGTAAACGACACAGATCTCCTCTCAGAAATGAGGGAAGGCCTGTGCCCAGCAGTAGGATGTATATAGGCTGTAACTTTACTTTTACTTTAAGAAAACGATTCTTTGAAATCTATCTCTTCCGTAACCCGTATTAAGTAACGCCAATTTACATAATTTTTTCGCCAATGTTTGTAGCTCAAGGCGGACAAAGTTTGTAAACAGTAAGAATCTGAATTTG
This sequence comes from Parnassius honrathi, assembly GCA_018247895.1. Lineage (NCBI taxonomy): Eukaryota > Metazoa > Arthropoda > Insecta > Lepidoptera > Papilionidae > Parnassius > Parnassius honrathi. The sequence goes on along the minus strand of DWHP01005451.1, from coordinate 799 downwards.
TCTAAAAGATATTAAAGAATAACCAAAAACTAAATTGTCTATGGGAAAATACATGTAAAGTAAAAGCGCGCGTTACTCCGCTCCGTTTATGATGCTAGTAAAAGGTTTTACCTTTGCGTCTGTATAGGCCCTAGTATTATAATAACCCTTTTTGTACAAACTTAGTTAAAGTTTTTTAGCTTTGAGCAAGTCAAATTCTGTATATTTTCTTGGAATTTGTTGTTTTTTATTTCTAAGCAACCTAGAGTCAGTGTATGGAATAGGGTACCAGAACATGATATAGTCTCAGACGAAAGTGTAAACCTCTTTAAAAACCAACTGGACAAACATTTTCTTAACTACAAATTAAAAACTAGCGGTGAATAGCAGGATACAGGCCATATCAGTTGTTTCTACTATTTACTTGATAATATAATAATAATCTATTTTAAATTTCTAATATAATAATAATAATATTTGTCATGTAATAGAAAACAATTTTCTGAATGAATTTGGTCTAATGGTTCTTTTAATACTTCCGCTGTCGTAAGAAGCGATGAAAGTAATTTGAAACAATAGATGGACAGAAATACCTTACAATAAAAAAAAAACCTGCTGTTTCCAACACTAGGTGTGTTGGCATGGCATGGCTAAGCATGGCATCTCTATTGCATATATTTCCAGAAATGTCTTATTTTCAGCAGTGGACTTTGATAGGCAGTGATGGTGATGATAACGATTAAAAAAAAGTTACAGCCTATATACGTCCCACTCCTGGGCACAGGCCTCCGCTCATTTCTGAGAGGGTTTTAGGGCAAGG
>DWHP01005450.1:0-11926 GCA_018247895.1 Parnassius honrathi | reverse complement strand
GTGTGTGTGTGTGTGTGTGTGTGTGTGTGTGTGTGTCTGTGTATGCATATGTACAATTTTTTTGCTTTTTTTATTTCAATAGCGAATCAACCAAAGCATCGACTACTGAGGTTTAAACTATAACATTAAGGAAATAGACAAATGCACAAAGATGTAGAGAATATCGTGAGAGAAAGAAATTACAAAATATAATGGTACAAAACATAAGATCTTCGTTCCATCCGGGTGTCCCTCGACACCTCTCAAGTTTTCTATTTATTGTTATACATTGAAATAATGCTGCAAAACTGGACATACGACTATTCAACACAAAAGTAAGTAAAGTAAAATTGCAATTAACAATTACAGAGGTGTCAGCGGAGATGGAAGTAAGTTTGCTCGCGGAGTACGCTTTTATTTTATTTATAAAATTAAATCTGTTCATCCGATGGCAAGTTGAACAGATGGTGGCTACACCTATATCTATCTTACATTAAGAATGAAAATGCAGACGTTGTCACCTAAGAACTAAGATGGAGTGCCTTAGTTTACAAGTTAAAATAATCTCCAGTTCTCGTCTGTCGCTACTCGAAACATTGCATAATTATGCTGCTATTTTGCGCTAGTATTCTCTACAAGCGCGGTTCATCCCTCTTCGAGTGTACCAATTCGTTCTACAGTCATAATGAACTATAGAATATACATATTGTAGCTATCATATGATAGGTGGTGGAACACTTTTTGTGTCTAGATATCCGTCTGGTTAGGTGCCATCCTCTTATTTCTGGTCTGAAAGGTGTAGAGAGCCAGAATAGTTACAGACTACGCGGTATTTCATCTAAGTGCTCATGCCTTCTTTGTTCAAGGTTAATTGTAGATGTCTATGGATAGTAGCCACATCCCATCAGGTGAAATGTAACTTCAGTTTTGTTTTGTCACTTTAACGTCTTGTAACATTTTGTAGCTCCAAATAAAGAACATAAATGTATGAATTTGATGGATATAAATTTATCAATAGCGGTCGTAAGGCGACGTTATAGTATTTTTAAATTTTATAAACCTGTAAATGTACAAAAACAAAATCTCTCTTTAATTTTTTTAAAGGATAGGGCGACAAACGAGCACACATCCCACATGATGGTAAACAGTTGCTGTGGCCCATAGACATCTACATCTATCCTCAAATACGAATCAAAACTCAGATGCGTAGTCAGCCGTGAGGACTAATATGGAATGCCTCGTTTCTAGCAGAAAAAGGTCTCCGGTTGTCGACACTAACCACACGAAACACAGCAGCATTGAGCTGCTGTTTTACGGTAGTATTGTGTGAGAACGCGGTCGTTCTCCTTCGTGCTACAACTATACTACTAATATAGCTGCAGCATGGCTTTACCATGTATAAAATCTCTCTATATAAAACACATAAAAATGTAACATGAAGACAGAAATACGAAAAATTCAAAAAATGTTTTTATGTATGTCCGTTATACACTTTGAACTTATCTAAACGTTATAATGAAATTTTTTGTGTGTGTTTGAATGGGTCTCTAGCCCTTCGATCCCCATAAAAATCCCGTGCAGTCGCATGCGACCGCTCGTGATTTGCCGGGCGCAACATGCCACAGCACTTAAAATTATTAAAACTTATATTTAGAAACTACTTTTCTAGGAAGAAGTTTAGCATTATAAAATCTATACAAAATTGTCTATCCTGTGGTTTAAATAATAGTCAGGTTTTACTTCATTACAAAAAGATTTTATTGTATTTTGATAACAAAAAAATACATACCAAGCGCATCTCGGCAGCGTGAAAATCACAATTATTTCAATATATATTACTCGAAATTATTAATGTAAAAAGATAAATTATATTCACACAAAAACTTTCATTATAATTTTATGTTAAAATACCACACTAAAACACTAATAAAACACTAGAAAAATTCATAAATCAACACAATAACAATCACGCGTAAATGGCATACAAAATGAACGTAGATTCTGAATAAATATCCATAAGATAATTTGACGTATCATTGCAATAGAGGATAGAAAATTTCATATTGATTCTATAATGCCAAACTTCTTCATAGAAAATGGTTTACAGTGATGTGGGTATGCGCGGTCGAATTCGACCGCTTAAGGATAAAGAGGCTAGATAGTTTATATTCACATTTGGACCTGGTAAGTGGCGCTGTTGTCGAGATTCAGAAATCACCCGTGAAAAAGCCAGTCATTATATAAAAATGTAACATGAAGACAGAAATACGAAACATAATAACTGGATTGATAAAAAAATCGTAAAGATGACAGCCAATCGCTTTTAACTACTAATTATTCCTCGCCAATATTCTGTACCAAAGCCGTATAAAAGTTATATCAAATGATAAGGCTTACAACTTTTTACAATTATTTATGTTAAGAACTCAATTTATAAATACGTCTTTATTTAGATCTCATGAAAAAATACCGATTCGTCCGTTCAGGACAATTGCGGGGAGTGAGGTAACATTTTCGTAGGTATGAACACTAAACTACACACCAAGAGGGCCCTAAATAACTCGACCGGCTTTAAACTTTAATATATATGAGAGTTGCTTTGACCCGGATTAATATCGCCTAAAACATCTTTCCAAAACTATATCTAATACCATTGCTTAACGTAAAATATATAGCCCCCTTTATTTACTATTAGTTATTGCTCATGATTTCGTCGATGTCCACCTGGAATTCCATATGGCTTATTCTTAAGTAATAACATATTTTAACTGAACAATTCCCTAAACCATTGTGCTTATGTATCTGAAATGTCGGCAGTTAAAAAGTTAAAATTAAACCCGATGAAATCCGTAAAATTAGTTTCATTTGATATGTATTTGCGTAAATATATGGAAACATTTTTTACTTTCTATACGATATTTTTAATATATAATAATACTTTAAACTTTTCTTATACCCGCACTATAGTAGACGTGGCTTAGGCCTCCTAGTTAGATAAAATAGAATATATATAATCATACAAAGTCTCGGATTGGGGGCGACTAAATCTAGTACAATTCAGTTCTCAAAAGACACACATTTTGCGCGTTAACCGCTAAAAAGAACCCTTTTGTCGTATCTCCTCAGTTTGAAGGCACTCCATATATATATACAGTAATATATGGCACTCCACTTGCTGCCTCAGCTAGCATCGGAATCCTCGGCGTCGACATATCGAATAGTGTGCAGTTTCGTTGTCACTTGGAGGGGAAGACCCAATTGGCCTCTAAAAAGCTTGGCATTCCCAGCAGAGTGAGACAGTATTTCATGCCGGCACATCGCTTGTAACTTTACAAAGTGCAAGTTCGGCATCACATGGAATACTGTCCTCATCTCTCGGCCGGGGCACCCTAGTGCCAGCTCCTTCTACTTGACCGCATCCAATGCAGAGCGATTTGAATCGTCCATGACCGAGTTCTTTCTGATCGGCTTGATTCACTGGCGCTGCGTAGGGATGTTGCATCCCTTTGCGTTTTCTATCGTATATACCAAGGAGAGTGATCTGAGGAATTATTAGGATTAGTTCCGGCCGCTAAATTTCATGAACGCACATCGCGTCAAAATTCACTATACCATCCTCATCATCTGGATGCTTGGCGGTCTACCACTGTGTGTTTTACTAGTTTTCTTCCTCGTTCAACCTCTCTGTGGAATTGTTTACCACCGGCGACTTTTCCGAGCCAATACAACTTAGGAATCTTCAAGAAAACAGCTTACTCCTTTCTAAAAGGCCGGCAACACACCTGCAATTCCCCTGGTGTTGCGGTGGTTCATGGACGACGGTAGTCACTTACCATCAGGTGAGCCGCATGCTCGTTTATCCCGTCTTTTATAAAAAAAGACAAGGCAAACATAGCTCTGTCTGTCAGCTTTGTCCCAGTGAAAATGTTTCAGTGGAAGTTAACCAACAAAAACAGTGGGTATTCCGTTTGTACGGACTGTACAGAAAGATTTAATACATATTTCACATAGTAACCAAGATCAGGCCCGCCTTCTAGCTGTTTCGACTATAGAATCTAATCACTGGTTACGCGCTTTACCATTAAATAATCTTGATACATTACTTGATGGAGAAAGCTGGCACATCGCCGTAGGAATCCGACTAGGTGGGGCAATTTGTCAACCTCACCAGTGCCTCTGTGGTAGCAGCGTCTACAAGTTTGGTCTCCACGGATTTTCATGTAAGAAAAGTGCAAGTAGGTTTTGCCATCACGGTTCTTTGAACGTCGACATCCAAAGAGCTCATGTCTCTATAAATGTTCCCTCGGTTTCAAAGCCCTGTGGAATATTTAGAGACAACGGCAAGAGACCCGACGTCATGACTCAAGCATACGTCATTTAGAGCTGGGGCGGCATCAAAAACAGTCATTCAGCGAAGAAATGCAGCCAACGTTGGCTCGATACCATGGAGAGTGAATATATTACAAATTTAAAGTTTTAGGTTTAGTTTTTCTTTATTTTAGTTTTGTGTGTAAACTTTTAGTTAGATTTAAATCCCCGCTGGCACCAATGAGTCTGAGGAATAAGAAAAAAATATTTCGAAGACATGTGAAATTCACCAGCACCCATTGGGGCTGCGGGACGGGCAATTCCTTGCTCTAAAACTGTAACTTTATGTTAAATAAATGTAATATTACGTAAAAAAAAATTATAAAAAAGTTCGCCGTACAAAAGACAAGAAAAGTGTATATTTGACTTGAATTGTTTGACTGGCTAAGTTCCTGGGGGTATTAATTGTAATTAATAACTCAGAATCAATATATAATTATTTTAATTCGAATTCGCGCGTTTTTGTTCCTTTTCTAAAATGTCATTACTCTTCATTTTGGCCCCCAGCAAATTCCGATACAAGGCCCGTCTAAGGCACGCTACGCCATTCTCTAACACCGACCAGTACACGGTACTAAGTTCTACAATATTTATGTATCTTATTTTTTTATGCTTTTAAACCATTGTTAAGTTACACATTTAATTCTAATTGCCAACCGTAATTTCGTTCAACGGTCAGCAAGATAAATCGACCTCGTAGACTGTCCGTGCACCCCCTCCCCTGTATAGGGCCTTGTGTCCAATTGAGGTTGGCGTTTGGAGAAAATGATAAATCTCACTCTAATAAATATATTTATTTTTTATTTTTTCATCTATTCCCTTAATATTACTTTATTAAAAAAGTTACAATATTTTTTCACACTCTACGTATTTTCTAAATAAAACTTTTTATCAAGGTCCACCGTTGTGTATAAAAACATATTTTTCTAGCAATAAACCTTAACAACGACGGACGCAACTTATCTTGTTAAAAGTTTTTGTTTACTACGTTTCTCCCGTGAAAATAGTCTCTGACGTCTGATTTAAGAAATTTTACTATAAATATGTTTTTCTACTCCATGGTACCATTCTCCGAGACTGATTCTCAAAAAGTTTCAGATCTTGAACAAATGGGCATTATTAGTAAGTATCCTTTGACAGTTTTTGAGTGCGACTGCTTTGTGTAAATCAAACGAATTGTTTACTCGTAATTATAAAACTAACTATTTATGCCTGGCGGATTTTATTTGAACTCAAGGTAATTTCGTACTCTCAAAACAGTAGATAAAAAAACATAATACGAAGTTACAAGAATAAAAATATTTAAGAAGTGAATCTTTAATTTATTAACTCCGGACGTATCGGTCGAGGTCACTCCCGTCACTCAACTCTATGAGTTCATGTGCGCGATATTTTAGCCAACTTTGTACCTGGCTTACTTGGTACTCTGTGTTTGGAAATTGTATTTGTGCTCACATTGTGGTACATACGCGAAGCACGCTGTCCCAGGTGACAGCGGTCTCACAACTGAAGTTTATCGGACGCTTGTTGTAACGACGAACTCGCGGATTTCCTGCGTAAAGCTTTCCCCGGCATATGGGCGCCGATCCTAAGGCAACGCAAGGACACGCCGATTTATCACGAGATTAAATCGGGGTAACCCCCACGTGATAACCCCCTTTACCCTCCCTCCGCCTTGGTCTCACCGGCTTCGTCCGCGTCTGTAACTCCGACTCTGTCTGCGACTTAGATTCCGATATGGAGACCGAGACGCGTGCCCCACCCAAGCCCGAAGATGAAGGCTTCACCCTCGTCCAAGGCAAAAAGCGCGAATACGCTTCACTGAAAAAGGCAGCCGAGACTAACGCGGCCCTTCCGTCCCCCACCGCCACTCCGGCCAAAAAGCAAGCCCACGTGGAGCGTGCTCGAATCCCTAAACCTGCTGCTAAGCCCACGAATAAACCCGCAGTTAAGCCCACGGCTAAGCCCGCAGCGAATGGGTCCCCTGCTGAACGTAGGCAATAGCCGCCACCACTCATCGTCATTAAGGACAAGACAAAGTGGAACAACTTCTCAAATTGGTTGAACACTAAAAAAATATACTGCCCAAAGGTGCAAAACGCCGGTCAGGGTATTTTCATGTTTGTAAACTCGACCGAGGAATTTCGCAGCGTCAGTAGCCACCTGCGCGGCCAAGAAATTTCTTTAACACACCTTCGCCTACTAGAGGAGCGTAATCTTCGTGTGGTTGTTCCAGGACTTCCTAAAGAAGTCAACACCACACACATTTTAGACGACCTTAAGGCACAAAACTTCCCGGTCCGTGGAGTGCACAGAATATACCACCAAACTGAAAAGAATCGTTTTCTTGACCTCTGCCTTGTCATCCTGGATCTGCCTCCGGAGGCAAGGAGATTTTCAATGTGCGGCGTATCTGCAATCTAACCGGGATTGCTGTAGAAGCCCCCCGTAATAGGGGCATCGTTGGCCAATGTACGTCAATTGTTACTCCATGCCTAGGTGCGTCAAGTGCCTAGGTGACCACGCCAATACCGACTGCACCCGCACGCCCGAGACGGCAAAACCTCCGAGCCGTGTTAATTGCCACGACGAGGGGTACCTAGCGAACTATAGCAGGTGCTCTAAAGCGCCGCGACGCAAACAGTGCGGAGGTAAAAGCCGTCCCAGACGTGCGGATCAGCCCGGCGTGTTGCGCTCTCGGCTGCCTGCCCCAAACTCACGCTATCTTCGGTGCCCTCCTCAGCGCCCCAAACTGCTGCCAAGCCCGCTTCCGACGCCGGGGTCCCCGCTCAGGCTCAGCACTCCTTCGTCTTCTGTACCGAAACCCAACACGTGGGAAAAGCCTCCGGCAATGATCGCCTCACGGCCCTCAAACCCAAGCCTGTCCCGCAAGGCCCATCTTCTTTCGCCACTGACTTCTCTCTAGTTTGCGGCTTTATCAGTAACATAAACGTCACTGAATTATCCTCATTGACCCGCAAACTTCACGGAACTACCACCCCTCAGGACAAGCTCAACGCTACGATTAAGCACATAGGACTAATTGACGCAATCTGGTCTTTCCAGTGCGCCTAAACACCCAAATTAAAACCCATAATGGCAGTTCAACCGTTAGGTAGACTTAAACCACGTTCTCTGGCTGGCTAGCTGAACAGCCAAAGAAGCGGCTTGATCTACTACAAAAGGTCCTTGCACTGCGTACCGATTGACGCTCCCCCGTTAACCAACATAGAAGTTTCCATATGTAGTAGGTAGCTATGACTGGCCATCCGCCACTTACCATCGTTTCGGCATATCAACCGCCAATGAAGCGTAATATCGACTCAGACATTTTAGAATTAAGTTTATTAGTAATTATTTTAGAATTAAGCAAACTCCAGTGTTATAGTAGGTGGAGACTTAAACAGTAAGCATTCCTCCTGGAACTCGCTCGCAAACAATTCAAATGGCAAGATACTGTTCGATCTCACGGAGCGACTAAACTTCGATGTCATCGCGCCTGTGACTTAACCCGCTACCCTTTCGCTACAGTCAACAACCGGAAATCTTTGACGTAGCGATATATGTACGAGTACTCAAAGATGTCCGTTTGTCGATAACTGCCATCGAAACAATCCTAGAACTTGACTCGGACTATAGATCGGTCCTATTGCAGCTGGACCAGCCCACAGGTGAGATCCTTGAGACTTAAACCATTGCGAACTTGCGTAAGCTCGAATTTAAACTCGAATCTACGACCTCCCATCACTTACATACGATTGCCGATAAAATAGACTTGCCAGAGGAAGCCAATAAGGCGATTAGCACCATGTTGACCCACCTTACCTCAACGGTCGAATAATACTCTCAGAAGGTTTGCGTGTCGAGCAATCAACACCTGAAGTTTCCGAGTAATATTCTACAACCGATAAGAGCGTAGAACGCTGCCCTTAGACAATACGATCAATACCGCACTATAGACAATAAATTTAGACTGCGCAACCTTCAAAGTGAGATAGAAGAGCGCATTGCAGATTTTAGACATAGGTATAAGTAGGATAATCTGCCGGAGGGTACCGAGCCTTTTGGCGACTCTGAAAAAGCGGAATGCCTCGCGGATAGTCTAGAGAGTGAATGCACTCCATCTAGCGAACCCGTAGATCCCACTCACCTCGCTGAGGTCGAACCGGAGGTCAAGCGTAGGTCTGCGGTACCACCCACGGACGACCCCTTAGAGCCTGTGACGGTCAATGACGTAACAGAAGTAAAAACATCAAAAAGAGATCAGCACCTGGCCCCGACGGCATTAGCAATAGGCATTTTCAACGCCCAACTCTCCAGTTTCTCCTTCCCGGATACATGGAAAGAATAGGATGTTATACAAATCCCGAAACTAGGGAAACCGCACAACTTAGCCTCCAGCTATAGACCCATAAGTCTCCTCAGCACTCTGGGAAAAATATACGAATATCTTATACTAAATCGCCTCCGAAAATTCGTTTTTGCCAAAAAAATCTTACCAGACGGGCAGTTCAGCTTCAGATTCAAAAAGTAGTGTACTGGCTAGTTACATCGCCTCACAGAATATATTCTGAAAGGCTTCGATCTCCCCAAAGTAGGCTCCAGGACAAATAGGTCGCAAAAGCGTTTGAAAAAAATCTGGCACGACGGCTTGCTTTACAATCTGTACACACTCAATGTGCCTGCAGGCTCACTCACACCATCAGAGCCTTTCTTACCAACCACCAATTTCGTGTCGAATAGAGGGCACCCGCTCTTCAAAGCATCCCCTCAAGGCTGGAGTTCCCCGAGGCTCCTTCCTCTCTTCACTCCTTTTCACACTCTACACGAGTGACATCCCTAAAGACTCAGTAGTTAACACTGCTCTTTTTGCCGATGACACGGCATTCTCCGTTGCCCATCTGAACAAAAGAATTCTCACCAAGATACTCCAAGCAGCCGTCGACCGCTTAGGTGATTGGTTCCGCTTATGGAGAATCGAAGTGAATTTTATAGACTGATGAAGATAAGGAAGATATTCGTTCGTAGTACGATAGATATGCAACTAACGAGTAAGTAAATGTAGTATTCCCTTGTTACCGTTAGTTGCTTTAATAGAGAAGGCTCCATATACGGAATGAAAGCGATAATAAAACAATACCCGCTTGAGTTACGCATAAAGATAAATTTTATGATTTTAACATTATTTGGCAGCAACGAAAACTTTGTTTTATGGTGCATATGGGTTTTACAACTTCATTTAGTGTTAAATAGGACAAAACTTACGAATGAGTTTGTAAGAATAGCCTGTTTTTAGTACTGAGCCAGTCAGTACAAGTTTAAGTTTTTTTATAAAAATTAGAAACAAAATGTAATCTTCATTTCATTAATGGTATCTTCTCTCAGTGACATAAATATCCGTTGTAGAAAGAGATGTGCTGTTGAAGCATGTGGCTCGTTGTCTCTTACTGTCATCCTATAGTCAGTGGCGGATTATCCCTAAGGAAAACTAGGCACGTGCCTAGGGGCGCGAGGTTACAAGGCGCCGCGCTCAGAAGTTTGTAAATGTATTTTTTATTTTACGTAAGTACATACTTACCTACATAAATAAGTACCTACTTATAACACGGTCCCTATATCGATATTTTAGATGATGAGACAGATAGATAGTTATTATGGGCAGGCATTTTTAATATTAAATTTTCTAACGTTATTAAAACTTTCGAATGGGAATAGAGAAGGAATTCAAAGCGATCCTTAAAATGAAAAGGATAAGAAGGATTAAAGAGAACATTTTAAAATGGTGACATTCTGTGAGCATTCCGGCGAAGATGATTATGAAACCCCTTGAGCGTATTACCGTGAGTTTGCACAGACGCAATTTGCACAAAAAAAACATGTTTAAACGCTGTTTACAGTCAATGTATCAAAAAGCGTTTGCATAGTCAAAGAACATGTTGTCGTGAAATATGTTTGACACTTTATTGTATATTACATATTTTAACTATGTTATACCTTTATAACTACTGAAACAAAATGTTTCAAAACAAATTTGTAGAAATATTGTCATGTTGAAAAATAAGTTTGAATATCTGTTGAAAATTTTACACAGTTTTAGTGAGTGCGAACGCCACCATCAACAAAACATGCTGTGTGATTTGTTTTATGCGATTTGTTTCAAAACATTACGTGTTGGATGTTTCTCAGTGCAAACGTACTGTTACGACAACAAGAAACATGATCAAACGAACATGAATAAATATGAATCTTATCGTGAGTTTGCACTGACGCGATTTTCACTAAAAAACATGTTTTAAACACTGTTTTCTGTCAATGTATCAAAAAGCGTTCGCATAGTTAAGGAACATAATGTAGTGAAATATGTTTGACAGTTTATTGTACATTACATATTCTAACTATATTATATCTATATAGCTGCAGAAACAAAATGTTTGAAAACAAATTTGTAGAAATATAGTCATGTTGAAAGATAAGTTTGACGTTAATTTTGTATTTGTAGACGCTTCAACTTTTTAACCGAGATAGAGAATTTACAGTATTTAATAGTAACTTGTTAAAAGAAAGAGGGTGAAGTTTGTGATAATAGCAAGACATAACCATTTCATATTTTTTTATTCGTTATTGGTATTTATCAGAACTATAATAGGGGAGGTTATTTATTATTTACATGATATGGACATGATTTTTTTCAATAGATTAGGGACAGTGGCTGGGTTCTTGAGCACTGACTAACAAACCTATCTTAGCTTTCTAAATATCTCTAAACAATAGTTTCGACTACATTGATAATAACTATCAAGGAATAAAGAAAAAGAGTGACTATATCTGTTTTTTTTTAAAGAATATTAGCAATGCTATAAACATTACTAATATTCCCATTAACCACTCGTGATAAGCTTAAATTGCTTGTGTTATGAGTGGTTCACGACAGTAGTCGAATGGCGGATGCGAACCCACGACTTTTTGAGTTCGCGGTCCGCGCCCTGCCATTAGGCTACTATCGCTTTAATTTAAATCTGTGTATTTTCATTTACAATATTTTCCTTAAAATTACATAACATGAAACAAATGAAAAATATTTCTGATGCCAAAGGAACATAGAATGTGACAAGTGGTGTCCGTAGTATTTTATGGGTTTTTGTGAGGCCTATAAACCTTTCCATATGTACCCTTTTACTTGCAAGTCTTTGATCATTTTTTAATACTGCAACCGGTAACTGTTATTTACCTCTCAAGAAAGTAGGTATGTTGACTGCAATATTTTTTTATAAGTCTTGTACATTAAACCTTTTATCTGCCATTATTTGTCCCCTTCAACACACAAATTTAACAATGAGCTACGTTCAATCATTTGGCGGTCACTGGTTACTCGCCTATAGCCTTCAGAACAATAAGACAGGAGACCGCCTGGTGTAGACCCAGGTGCCCACCAAAACGGCAAACGGAGGCAACGTAATGTACCAAATCACGTCAAGGCCAAATATCAATCATTGACCATAAACCCAAATAACTATTATGTTGAAACCTCGGTTTTGCTTATATTGAATATTTTAGCTATTTCGTAATCAGGTTTATTGTG
>DWHP01005449.1:0-11926 GCA_018247895.1 Parnassius honrathi | reverse complement strand
TCAATCTCACTCAAAATCTCAGGTGTCCCGGAAACGATGCTGCCACACTCAGTCTTCAGCTTTGACAGTTGGCTCTTGCAGATCTCTGGCAAAGACTTTGGAGCCCAGATTCCGCTCGATCGCTTCATTAATACGTGAAGTATTAAAGTAGCGTAAGTCTCGCCGCATGCATTTAGAGATCTGTCTGTTCAGTTGCCTGTACGCTGTCAAATCTGTTAACGATTGCAGCCTCATCTCCCGTCTAACAGCCATGAGATTAAGAGTGTGATCGTAGAGTTTTTGTGTTTTTCTGCGGCGAGTCTTGTAGAACTTAGCTCCGACCGCATGGACAGTTTCGACGAGTTTGTCATTTATATCGTCCATTGCATTGCAATCATCTAGGCACTGAAAGCGGTTACGTAACTCAAACTTAAATGTTTCGGGATTCTGGATTAGAGCACGAGAGGGACGGAGCGTTGATTTCATTAGACGAGACTTCTCCAACTCAACGTTTAGGTTCAGTGTGCCTATAACTAGTCGGTGATCGCTGCCAGTTTTCACTCTTGCAATCACTGTGACATCACTGAAAAGTTGGTGTCTGGTCGTCATAATGAAGTCAATCACATTCTTTGTCGAACCGTCGGGGCTCGACCAGGTCCAATTTCTGTGGAACCGCGTCTGGAAGAAAGAGTTCATCATAAAAAGTCCCCCTTTCTCCATGAAGTCAGCCAGCTGCTGGCCCCTTGGGTTCCGTTGCCCTATCCCAAATTTCCCTACCTACAGCTCACCGTTCTTTTTTTGTGCCCAGTTTACGTTGAAGTCTCCCATTAATACCGTATAGTGAGTTTTGGAGGAATGCATGGCTCTAGAAATATCCTCATATATTTCCTCCACCTCCTCATCGTGATGTTCCGGCGTCGGCGCGCAAAGCTGTTTGACCTTCAGCGTATACCGTTTGGTGATTTTTTGTATACGTACGCAACCCTCGTCGATACACTCCCAATCTTTAAAACGTTGTTAACGAGAGACTTATGGACGACAAATTTGACATCCCTTTGGGACAGATGGTTGCCTTCCCGGTGATGGAATAAGTTGCCGGATTCGAGAATCACGGTGTCCTCCCCCTCTTATCGGACCTTGGATAATCCTATAATATTCCAGCGCAACTTGTCTATCTCTTCTTCCAGCTCCAGGATCTTTTCGTCATTCCTCAAGGTGCGTGCGTTAAATGTTGCCAGGTCGAGTCGTCATAGGTGGCAACCGAACTTCCACCGGGGATTCTTAGCACCCACTGCCCCGCCATTACCATGGTCGCCACCGTATCCAGGAATAGCGGGGCCGCCGGGGCCTAATTGTCGGGCCGTCTATTTGTGTAATTGTTCATGGGGGGTATATTGCCATAGTTGCCACGCTTGGCAAGCGGGTTGGTAACCGCAGTTTTTTTTTTTGTTGTACAGTTGCTGTTATCAGGAATATGCTGCTGCCCATCTCCTGCCTGTTTCCCTCTGTCGCCTTTTACGACACCCACGGGAAGATATGGGGGTAGTGGATATTCTTAACCGCCACTACACAGTTACATATGAAATACAACAGCGTTATAATATTATTTAACGCTGGTATTCTGTAAGACGTGCTTCAGCCATAATACTGTTTATTAGCAGCTGCAGCGTAGCTTTACCATGTAAAAAGAAAATTTAAGTTAGCCCGCATGTTAATATTTTAACATATGTAGAATATTTAGCCATTTTGCATATTTTCGGAACTTATTCCGAGCTTAATTATTTCATGATATAAATAATCAGATTTCTAAGACACCTTTTGCTTGGGCATATTGGTATGTCACTTCTGATTTCTTTGAAGGTTGGGGAGTAATAAGTCCGGGGTGCTGTTCCGGTCTGTGATGGTTGACAAGACGTGTCCTCGAAATACATTTTCATCAAACATGCAGGTTTCCTCATGAGGTTTTTCCTTGATCGTCATGTACATGATGAAACAACACTTAAAATCGTTATCAACAATTTCATTGGTATCGGCAGGTACGGAAACTGGGTTGCTCGTGTTCTAAGACATTTAACGTAAACGCCTCGTTTTTTCATATAATGTAATGTTCTCATATAATAACCGAGCTAACTGTCTATACGAAGGTAAGTGGCCACTGCTACCAATTGACCTATGAAATGAAATGCCATACAACTTACAGGAATGGTCATCTTACTCCTAAAAAATGTGCAAACCAACTCAAAATGTGATTTTGACAGAAAAGGACCTACTATCTATATATCTAGTAAATCAATTAATAATAATGGATATAAAACTGAAATATTTAGTTGTATTTTACCATGTTTAAATTAACAACGATATTTGTATTTTATTTTTCCAGACTTTAAAATTCAATGTGTTATGATTAAAAAATGTATTTTTGACAATCAGCTGCAGTTGACTTGACGGCGTGTGGCCGCCCGCCCAGTCGGCTGGGAGTTCACGCATCATTAATACTGAACACATAAAGGCGAGTATACATCGAACATGCACAGAAAAATAACTTTTAGAACATATACGAGCATCTCTATATCTATTCAACTTGAATATAATATAAATGATTATTATTTACGCGCGTTAAATGTTATATTTTCGTGATTTTTAAGAAAAATCTGTAATAGCGGCTTAAGAAAATTCACAATCATTCGTATTGTAAGCTGTGACAGAGTAAAATGAAACAGGCAAATAGGCAGCAGCACTTTCATGATAACAGATAAACGTAACTAAAAAACCGGTTGCCAACTCATCTACGGAGCGTGGCAACGATTGGTAATATATAGATAGTGATTAAATACTAAATAAATGTTAATTAATTAATCAATAACGTTTATTGAAATAAACAATAAATAACTGAGGTGAGACGGAAATTGTAATTTACAAATTTATAAAAAAGTAAAGTAAAGTTACAGCCTATATACAACGATATTACAAATTTATAGTATAATAAAATTCTGCCACTTCAGCTTATCGTTTCTTTAAGACTTGGATTAAATATGGTGACACGAATTTATGTTGGCAAATGGTATTCTGCAATTGGTTTAAGGATTTCTAAGGAGCATTATCTGTTGTGTGGTACAGATCTCGATAGGAAGCTAGAAAGAACTTACCAACGTAAAACCGTTTCACATTATCAACAATCTCTAATATATTTTTGCTTATACTACGATATTATTTATTTCTCTTACGGTTGAAGGAGTATTGATGAATAAGTTCTGTACTATTTGATTCTATTATCATCATTATCATAATCATTAACAACATCGACTCGTCAAATCCCACTGCTGGACATGGGCCTCAATTGTTTGAAAATTATCAAGGACTAATTAATATTTTTTAACATTTAACTTGGTGTAAATTCCTAATGTGCTCAGTGCCCTAGTATAATTTATGACCGTGCACAAAAAGATATCTATGACACGTTAGCTTTGAATTATTACGTGTCCTGCGTATGGGTGGACATGTGGCGCTGCGCGTGCTCTCGATTTCTTCACGGCTTATTAACGTGCAAATTCTCTCCTACGCTTTTGAAGTACCCTGTAGAAAGCGATTAGTTATAGAGCTGATATAGAAACTTGAAACAAAATCATTTCATTGAATAAAACTAAACGAATTGCATATTTTAATATATAGTTCTTCCTGTTCTTTACACAAAGTAAAATATTAATATATAGCGAAAACACTTTACATACATACCAAATATCAATATATTGTATATATTTAATATACTTATTTATGGTAAAGATACTTCAATTACTACCACGGACAGGTTTATATACAACAGATTATATTTCTAATATTGTTTTGCTTAAATGAGAAACAAAAATATGTATGTGTAATGTGTATATTGTCACTACTATATTTAATAACATAATCTGTGCTGACGACATGGTGCTGCTCAGTCCTTCTATAGCAGGACTGAGGAAACCGCTTTCTTCCTGTGAGACATATGCGGACGAGCATGGCCTAAAATACAACTCTAAAAAGAGTGAAATATTAGTATTTAAGGCACCGAAACGGAAGCCACGACATGTGCCACCCGTATGTCTCGATGGTGTACCTCTGAAGGTCGTACAGAAGTTTAAATATCTCGGTCATATAGTTACGAGCGACCTAGGAGATGATGAGGATATTGAACGAGAGCGCAGAGCGTTGTCGGTAAGGGGCAATATGCTTGCCCGCAGATTCGCCCGGTGCACTGCAGACGTGAAAGTAACTTTATTTAAAGTGTTCTGTCAGTCTTTCTATACCGGTGGTCTGTGGATGACTTATACGCGCCGGACATACAACGCCCTGCGTGTTCAATATAACAACGCCTTTAGGATGCTGTTGAGGCTGCCGTGGCGCTGTAGTGCCTCTAAAACGTTCGCAGACGCACACACTAATGACTTTTTCGCCATAATGCGTAGAAAAGCAGCGTCTCTCCTGCAGCGTTTACGTACCAGCGACAACGGCATCCTAAGGGTAATTGCTGCCAGGCCCGACTGCACCACTGTATGACGGTAGCTACTGGGCAAAAAAAATAATTTGTACATAATTAACATTAAAAAACAAACAATACTAACTTAGGAGTTAAGGAAAATTGTTACTAACATACTAACAATCTATGGATGTTTTTACGTCTGAAATAAACACTTATTATTACTATTATTATTAGCTCGCTGACCTCTAATTTAGAAGCTGGCTTTTGACAAACGGGTTAATAATTAAGTTATTTCTGCGCAGTTAAAGTAATAAATTAATTTGTTGGGATTTCTGGACTAAAATTAATTTATCAGATCAATCAACCAACCAGTTCGAGTACATGTCCCTTATGACACTGAATCCGTACCGTGCATCACTTTCCAGAATTTAAAAGAACCATGAGTGTTGTACTATAATGCTATAACAGAGTAGTATAGAATAGAATATTTTTTTATTCATGAATATTTTGATTATGAATATTTTATAGAATAAGGGTGACAAACGTCCAACGTCCATTTGATGGTAAGTGGATGCTATTGCGCACAGATGTCATCTATTCTCGATTAAGAATCAAAACGCAGATGTGTTCACCCCTGAGGACTAAGATGGAATGCCACGTTTCCAGTAAAAAAAGGGTCTCCGGATCTCTGCACTCACCATACGGAACACAGCAGTATTAAGCTGCTATTTTTCGCTGGTATTCTGTGGGAGCGTAGTCTTTCCTGGCTGCATGGCTCTACCACGTTGGAAAAGTTGCTAGTCCTCACAAGATACCAGCATAAGCAGCATTAAGCTACTGCTTCTGTGAGAGCGTGGATGAGCCGACCCATTTGTGCTACAAATGTAAAGCTGCACGTATAAAATATCTTTCCACGGTTAAAATTCCTATTGAAAGCCATTTTTACTATTAGCAAAACACAACATCAAATCTAGCTGAAGATTACCTTAGGCATGAATTTACAAGAAAAGCATGTAGCTTATTCTTCTTCTCCTTTTTTATCTGCCTGTAAAATTCCACTGGTTGAGATGGGTTTTTAGTTAAGAAAGATTTAATGTTTTACCACACTTCGCAGACATAATTAGGATCGCTGAACAACAAGTCTTGCACCTTTGGTGCTGCTCTCGACACCAGTCTTCGTTTTTTACGGCTTGCGTAAGTGGGATGCGTATATTGCGACCTATGAAAACTATAAGGTGTTACTAGCATTTCCATAGTATAATCCTACGTCATCTATAGGACCTAGTGGAATCCAATTGTCGTTGAATATCCTTAATAGACGAAGTATATTTAAAAATAGAAATAACACAGACACCACAGAAAAAAATGGCTAAATCCTCAAATCCTCTTGTTCTCGGTTACTTCTTTTAACACACATTCAAAGCTTAAAGCTCGGTTCTAATTTTAACGAATATGAAATTTCCTTTGCAAGGTCACCTTGTTTTATATCAAATATATTTGACTAGGAAAAGGAAAATACAACCATTTCCCTATAACGAAACAATTCTCTTTTAAATAGCACAGTATTAAACACAAAAAATGTCATACTCCTTTAGTTGGCATTGTTCAACTGAATCGCAATTGATATTAACTATCGCTTTCAATATATTGAATTATAAAAATGTAAGAAATCACTTTTGTAGTTTAAAAATTATACAACTCTTGCTGTATCGATAGTTATTTTTTTATGTAATAATACAAATACCGATTTAAGTACAGTAAGAATTGATTAACAGATTATAAAAGAAAGCAAAAATTATAAAATACATGATCAATATCTTTCCGTTATAAAATTCAAGTTCACATCTGCAGTTACTTACCTCAAATAAATTTTGTGGAAAAACTATAAACAAAAAGTTAAATAAAAATTATTATGCGACATAAAGAAAAGTCCGAGGATGTCCTTGACATAGAAAGAGCCTGCCGGTACGCGCGGCGATAATTCCGTATTATTTTATATACATACCTGGTTCGGCGTAGCCGTTTCTGTGGTCATCTCGTCAGTAGACGTCAATCTACTCCTCTTTTTCCGCTGACATGAACAGCAGTCGCGGAGCTTCAGCAGCGTTGAACTACCCCCAGCCAAATGCCGGACTCAAATAGCTAACATCGCCGGCAAATATCGATCTTACGGTGTCCTTGCACTCGCGAACCGATTTGAGCGTCTACACCGAAAACCGATTCCTCACTATACAAGAAAGCTTTTATTTAAAAAAAAGAAAAAGCTATTTTTAAAACGAAAATTGCGAATTTTATTTCGCCATTTTCCTTTTCGGTTTTACGTTCTTAATACACTTTATCTACTCTAATTACACTAAGCAACAATTAAAGCGATATTCATACAGACATTTAAGCTATTTTTAAATTTAATTTTATAATTTCATTTTAATTTTAAGGATTTTTGAACTAGTTGTTGCGCTTGGGACGTCACCGCTGGGGTGTAAGAATTTGCCGGCTTTGGTCGCGTATGAGCTAGCCCTTGGGTGGGGTGGAACTTCTGCGACTGCGCGATGGTGCCTCTTTGTGTGCGTAATTTGCGTGTAAGCTACCATTTTGACCGATATAATATGATCTCCACCCTCCCTACTCCGCTCCTAACTTGCGTTGCACAAGGGGAAGTTTTATCTGGAAAAGGAGGTCACGGTATTTTGGTTTATATTCACAAATACAATCGATAACGCAAACCGCTCAGATGTTAGGAAATGTCAGACATGGTGTCGGGGCAGACAAAGAGAGGTACAGACTCGCTTAAGCTTCTCACAGTTGCGCTTTGGCCCTATTATAGTTTAATTAAAACAATAGTGGAAATGCGCCCCTGACAAACTAAAGCGATCTTTGGTTTCCTTTTACAATACGTAAATTCAAGTATATTCTTTTTATTAAAATTCATTCGAGATAAGAATAAAATATTTCTATGATTGCATCTGAATAGCCAATGAATTTTAAGATCCAACGAGCTCAATCTTATAGTATCTATATTTTCTCCTTTTTGACTAATTCAAAAATAAAATCAAAACAATGGTTTTGTATCCGAATTCAAGTTAACAATAAAACGTCGATGTAGTTATTTTTGGTTTATTTATAGCACATAATAATATATGGTATGTAAAAATAATAATGATTATACTACCATTTTAGATTTGAGAGCTAAGCTCTGTTAAGATTCTAGGCAGCTTACGTGCTGAGGTGTCGTCCTAAATTTTGTCGTACTTTTTTTCATTCAATAGAGCCTATCAAAGTCCACTGTTGCCCTCTTCATAAAATGCCTCGTAAGGAAAATAATTGTCATAGACCTTAATATCACTTAATGTTTCGCTACGTCTTTCTCACGAAAACAGAACTATGTAGCTTATAGTCATCATCTAAATAATCAGACCCAAACGAATGTTAAACATATAAAAGATATATAAGTATCAGGACACTTAACTCATATTTGATTACCATACTGATAATATTGCGGGTAAGGCTTCAAGAGCTTTAGGTTTTCTTATACTCGTAGGGTCAAACTCGAATTTCAAAAATGCTAAAACTCTAAAGTTATTCACAAGTGCGTAACATATTGAATTGGTATGGAATCCGCAATACACAGTGTATGTAAAACATCCGGAGTCAATACAAAAATAAATTTTATGTACCTAGGCAGTTTGAAAAGTTATCGGCCTAATCGAGATTTGATTTTTAATTGTATGTCAAGTTCCATTGTGATAGGTACTTCATACTACGGATTTGTAACTACTGAAGAAACTTGGCTTCACTGTTATATTGCTGAGACAAAGCACAGTCGGAAGAAAAAGATTCTCTGCCACTAAAGAAAGCCAATTGGTGTCATCAGTCTCTTGGGATTCCTAGGGAATTATTTTTATTGACTACCTTCCCAAAAGATAGACTACAACAGGCCCATACTACGCTAACCTGTTAGATAAATTAGCTGACAAAATTTGTGAAAATCAGGCGGGATTGTCTAAGAAGAAAATCGTTTTTCATCAGGATAATGTACCGGTGCACAAGTCAGTTGCTACAATGGCTAAGCTCCATTAACTCCGTTTCGAAATATTAAGCCACCCCCATATTCGATTGATTTAGGATCATCGGACTTTTTCCTAATAAATTGAAAAAACACCTAACTGGAAAAATATTCCACAAGCGAAGAGGTAATAGCTGATGAGGAGGGGTTTTTTGAATAGTTGTAGAAACCGGCCCATAAGAGCGGCATAGAAGTGCTAGAGCATAGATAAAATAAGTATATTGAGACAAGGGGAGATTATGTAGAA
The DNA here is from genome assembly GCA_018247895.1 of Parnassius honrathi. NCBI lineage: Eukaryota > Metazoa > Arthropoda > Insecta > Lepidoptera > Papilionidae > Parnassius > Parnassius honrathi. The sequence continues at coordinate 3,178 of DWHP01005449.1, read as the reverse complement.
GAATAAAATATTTTTTTTATTTTATTTTCGTTGTTTTCCTAGTCGGGCTGAAAACTTCAAACCGACCTCGTATTTAGAGTATATAATACGTAAGTTTATAAATTTTTTTTAGGAGAGGTGGCAAACGAGCATACGGCTCACCTGATGGTAAGTGATTACCGCTGCCCATGAATACCTGCAACACCAGGGGGATTGCAGATGCGGTGCTGGCCTTTTAAAAAGGAGTGAGCTCTTTTCTTGAAGGTCCCTAAGTCGTATGGGCCCGGAAATAGGTCTGGTGGTAGTTGATTCCACAAGGAAGTTGTGCGAGGAAGAAAACTTCTTTTAAATAGCTTAGTGGTGGACTGCCAGTCATCTAGATGGTATGGATGGTATCGCGAGTTTTGTCGCGATGTACGATGGTGAAATTGTGCGGCTGGAATTAGTCCGAATATTTCCTCAGAGCACTCTCCGTGGTAGATGCGATAAAATACGCAAAGAGATGCAACATCTCTTCGTAGTGCCAGTGAGTTAAGCTGATCGGAAAGAGCTCGGGTGCCGACGATTTAAACTGCTCTGCGCTGTGCTGTGCAAAATGCTGATTATGTGTAGCAGCTGCGAATCGTAATTATTTTTAAGGTCCCTTACCTTAAAAGTGAACCCTTATAGGATTACTTCGCTTTGTTGTCCATCCGTCCGTTGTTTGAGACTATTGGTGAAATACCGAATCGATGCTCAATTTTAAGATGTAGTTAAGCCTCGTGCCGTCTCTATCACTGTAAGTGAAAGTGACTACGACATCGCGAGACTTAACGACATCCTAAAATTGAATAGCTTTTCAGTATTGGGCCATCGTTTTTTCAGAAACTTTCTCTAATTATCCACGATTAAGAATCAATCTTTTCACACCAGTGGATAAAAATGCAATGCCTCGTTACTAGTAAAAAAAGGGATATTTTTGCTTCAGGAACAGCAAAATACGTTGAAATTTAATGATACATTCACCATGTAGTGGGAATGTAAGAATATCCACTACAATCAAGTCTCGCAATTTTTCCGATGGAAGTTAACTTTGCCATCAGAGTACAAAATTACGATTAACACGGACAACGAAAGTTTTTCGAGATATGCCATTCTTTGGATGAAATTTTAATATCTAAGGAACAGCATTGTTTTCGACATGATAACATGAGAGTTGACTTTGCCATTTCCTGTTTTTGAGTATTTTGTCTAATTGATATTAGTATGTTTTTTAAATTACTAATTAATATTAAATCTATGAAGAACAAAATGTCAAACTGAACATTGATGCCCAGTCTGAGAGTACATTTAATGTCGGAAAATTGGTCCTATACTTTTAAATATGGCAAGGTTGCTAGGTTTAACGCTACCTTTACTTATAAACCGAGAAACTCACACTGGTAATGCTGATGAAAATTACTTCTCTTTGCAACTTTTTCACAGATATTCCACCAATCTGTGGAATATATTTCCACAAATTAATCATGTAGATCAGCATTACCAGGTGAGATTTTTATATGATATTTTGTATTATATTGATTTTTTAAATATTTGTATATGATGAAAATGCTTATAATAACACATCAACATTCAGGGCCACATGCGTATCAATATCACGGTAATCCATTTTGATAGGAATTTCTTAGAGCTTCATGTGTATATAGTAATTAAGTTAGCCCTCACGCAGTTTCACCGCGGGACAGCGAAAAGCCTTTGTTTTGCTGAATCGCGAGAAATATTACAAAAACGAAATAACGAATGAGATAATCACGTAATTACGCCCTAAACGGAATTTTATCGACAAAATTGTGGTGCATATCACCAATTTTGTCGATAATGAAAATGGGCCAAATTAAAAGTACCCTCAACTGACTAACATATATGCAAATTAAAAGTACTCTTAACTGACTAACATATATGTGTAGGTAAGTGGATATGAAAGAAGCGAGTGAGGTGTATCAGGATTGTACCAAATGTAAATCTCTCTCTTAGTAAATGTAAGTCTTATCTTACCTCTCTGGATAACAGGCATGAGAGCTTATGTGGTTTTTCTTATAGAATAAGAGTGACAAACGAACACACAGTCCAACTGATGGTAAGTAGATGCTGTGGCCCATAGGCATCTACATTTATCCTCGATTAAGAACCAAAACGCAGATGCGTTGTCACCCTTGACTAAGATGGAATGCTTCGTTTTGAGTAAAAAGGGGTCTCCGGATCTCTACACTCATACGAAACACAGCAGAATGAAGCCCATTTTACGCTGGTATTTTGTGAGAGCGTGATCCCTCTCCGACTGAGGCAACTCATTCGCGCTACAACCATAACATAGCTGGTTCTACCACGTATAATGTGTGTAAGTTTATATGTGTGTAATCACGTACTCAAGGAATATAAAAAGCTATGCGTTAGTATTATTATCGTTACATCCTATTAAAAGTTTACTAAACCTCTGAAAATAGGCGTCACTCATAAATTATCTCATAAGGTGGTTATTGCAATCAAATTTTTTTTATTATGTTAAGTTGCTACCAGGAAAATGCTGCTCCCCATTTCCTGTTTCAGTTACCCTCTATCGCTTCTTACAGCACCCGTCGGATAATATTGGGCAGGAAATTCTCTTACGCCGCTACGGCACATTTACACGGCGAAATTTAATTTTGAATATCTGTTACTAATACATATAAAATAAAATTTCCTTCACTGTTGAGTTTTTGGTAAATCAATCCTAAGCAATTGCTATCAATTTCATAGGTGTCGACGAGATCGAGCCCGGATGGCCGTTCTGTGACAGAAGGCTTAACAGCAGTATACATTTCGCAGCCAAGAAGCTTAATCATCCTTTCAGTTAACAGCCTAGCCTTTTAACTATATGGCGCCGTTCAACTAGCTGCCTAAATTATATTCAGCCATAGAGTTTGTTACAAAATTTAATAAACTGGCTGGCTAATATGTGGGCCATTCGTACGATAGGTAAACCATGCCGTTCAACTAGCGGCCAGAATGATATTCCTCCCATGTATTTCAATAATATATAAAGCCAATGCGTCTAATACAACATTTATGCCTTATTACGCACTATGTGTGAGCCGCGGTAGCTTAGATGGTTAACGCTCGCTGTAATGTAACAGAACGCGAGTAACCCGGGTTCGATCCCCGCCGGCACCAATGAAATTGT
>DWHP01005448.1:0-11926 GCA_018247895.1 Parnassius honrathi | reverse complement strand
TATTTTCCATTAGCCATTTGGGCTCGTCCCTTAGTTGCCTGTCGAGCTGGTTACAGATGGGCCCTAACCGGGTCGACTTAAGTCTGGGCAACTCTGGGCCGTAACAAATAATTACATTAATGTCCATTCCAAAAATATCACAAAACACGTGTGAAAAGTTAAATTCAAGACATGATTTTAATTTTTTTAAATACAATTTTTTTTTCACCAATTTTAAATTTGTGTACACCATGCCAACAAATGAATTAACTTCGTCCGGGTGTTTTTCGATAGCGTTAATTTCGTCTTTTTTATATTGAAAACATAAGGGAATCACGCTGGTTCCAAAATGAAGGCTGTTCTGCGCGGGAATATTTAAGCCGAAGATCGAGATCGAGATCTGTCGCCTGGGATTAATTTTGTGGTCTCCGCGTTCTCCAGATCTAAATCCACTGGATTATTTTTTAGTTCTTTTGCGGATTTGCGGTCTATCAAATGTAGTGTAATAACGGGGACGATCTTGAACATGTTCATATACTGCGGATTTCCCCCGGGTGTCGGTACTTCACGTCAGTTATAGCTTCTTTTACGCGGATGACTTTTTAATTCCCAACGTTTCGGGTGCTTGACAGCACCCGTGGTCACGGGGGGACTGAGGTGTTTGACGTCCAGATGTGGCTACCTTCAGCTTTAGAATATTGATTTTTGGTCCGATCTTCGCAAAACGAGCTAATAGTATCTTGAAGTCTTGCAGTGGTATACCTGGGTTTGAATTTAATGTTATTAGTTATAGGATCTCAAGCAGATGGGTAGCACCCATCGATCTTCTCTATTGAAATTAGGATGTTTTTTTTTTTAATTTCAATAGCCTCGCGAATCATCCTTGGTAGGAATTGGTGTTCTTATGCGAAAATTTGTGGTCTATCGAATCTAATGTAATGGCGGGGACGATCTTGAACATTTTCACAGACTACAAAATTCCTGGAGCGTCCGTACTTCACGTCAAAAGAACATTTTTCATTCATTTATTACAGCCCTTCACAAGTCCACTGCTGAACATAGGCCTCCCCCAAGGTACGCCACAAAGCACGGTCCTGAGCCACCTACATCCATCGAAGAACATATATGTGATTAATTTTTTTTTATTTTTACCAGGGTTTTGGTGGTAAATTCGGCGTTGAATCGGACAGGGTGGACAAATCAGCGCACAGATTCGACGAGTTGGAGAAAGTGGGCACAAACTACACGAAGCAAAAGCCCGATATAGGGGGCGCAAAGCCTTCTTCCATACGTGCCAAATTCGAAAACATGGCTAAAGAGAAGGAACAGGTGATTGCTTCTTACGTGTTACTACTATTTACTATCTATTATAAAACATTTTGTCGCTGCCTTAAATATGTATTAGATTTAAATTTAAGTTTATGTATATTTGTGGTGGTGTAAGAATATCATATACCTATATACCTTGCCGTGGATGTCGTAAGAGGCAACATAGGGAAACAGCAATAGTACAATAAAAAACTGCGCTTGTCACCCCGCTCGCCAAGCGTGGCTATTATGGCAAACATCCCCCATGATGAGAGTTACGAAAAGACGGCCCCCAGTCCCCGGTGGCTCCGCTGTTCCTAGTTACGGTGGCTACCATGGTAACGGCGGGGCCGGGGGTGCTAAGGATCTCCAGTGGAGGTTCGGTTGCCACCTAAGAAGATTCGACATGCCAACACACAACGCACCCTGAAGACTGACGAGAAGATCCAGGAGCTAGAGGAAGATATAGACAAATTGCGCTGGGATATTATAAGATTATCTGCGGTCCGAGGAGATTGGGAGGGAATTTGTTTTATCACCGAGAGCGCTACCATCTGTCCCAAAAAGGTGTCGGATTTATCGTCCTCAAGTCTCTCTCAACAACGTTGTAAAAATTGTGAGTGTGTCGACGAGGGTTCCGTACCTTATAATCAGTATCACCAAACGGTGTTCGTTGAAGGTCATACAGGCTTACGCGCCAACCTCGACACTGTAGAAAGAGAGACTCCTTGTGATGAACTCTTTCTTTCATAAGCGGCCCCACAGGAAGTGGACCTGGTCGAGCTCCGACGATTCGACAAAAAATGAGATTGACTTCATTATGACGACCAGACGGCAACTGTTCAGTGAAGTCTCAGTGATCGCGAGGTGAAAACTGGTAGCGATCACCGAATGATATGAGGCACATATGAGATGATATGAATCTAAACGTTGAGTTGGAGAGGTCTCGTCTAATATAGTAACCGCTCCGTCCCCCTCGTGTGTTAATTCAGGGTCCCGAAAACTTTCAGCTCGTATTACAAACCCGCTTTCAGTGGCTAAAAGACTGTAATACAGTGGACCATATGAATGACAAGCGAGTGAAAACTGTCCATGCGGTCGGAGCTAAGTTCTGCAAGACCCGCCGCAGAAGAACACAAAAACTCCGTTCACACTCTCACAGCAGCACTTACGCAACTTTAATACTGCTCGTATTGAACAAGCGATCGAGCCAAAACAAGGCTCCAAAGTCTTTGCCAGAGATCTGTCTGTCAGAAAGAGCCAACTGTCAAAACTGAAGACCGAGTATGGCAGCGTTGTTTCCGGGACTGAGATTTTCAGTGTGATTGAGAGGTTCTATGGGCAGTTGTACTTGTCATCGTTGGAGCCACACGCAGGTATGAGTAACGATCCAAGACTAAATCTTATCCGACACTATTCCGATGATATCCCGGATATCAGTCTGAGTGAGATTAGAATGGCTCACAGTACCTTACAAACGTCAAGGTCTCAAGCGAGGGTGGAATTACAGCGGAGTTTCTGAAAGTGTGTAGACAACCGGTACTTAAATTCCTTCAGAAGCTCTTTAATTCCGTCCTCCATGGTGGAACTACTCCGGAGGCGTAAAGCTGAATTGTAGTGGTCTTGTTCTTCAAGAAAGGCGACGACAACGCTCTCTCGAAGAACTGTAGACCGATTTCCCTTCTGAGCCGCGACTATGTGTTGTTTTTGAGAGTCATTACGAATAGTCTCGCACGCAGACTACAATTTCTAACCTCCCTAATAAACTGATCAATCGTTGAATTCATCTCGGCTGGGCAGCGTTCGGGAAATTACGACACATCTTCTCGTCAGGTATACTCAAAACTTGAAAACGAGATTGTAAAACCAGTGCGTGTTACCAGTGACGACTTATGGATCTGAGACGTGGTCCTTCATAGCTGGCCGTATGAGGATGTTCAGGGTCACTCAGCGAGCTATGGAGAGGGTTATACTTGGAGTTTCTCTGCGTGACAAACTTAGAAATGAAGATATCCGCAGTAGAACCGTAGTGACCGACATGCCCAACGGATTAGTAAGCTGAAGTGGCAATGCGCCGGCCGTATAGCTCGAAAAACCGACAACCAATGCGGAAGAAAGGTTCTTGACTGACAGCTTCGTACCAGTAGGCGATATGTAGGGCGACCCCCACTAGACATGCAAGAAGTCGATGGATGCAGGTGGCTCAGGACCGTGCTTTGTGGCATTCCTTGAGGGAGGTCTTTGTTCAGCAGTGGACTTGTAAATGACTGTAATGATAATGACGATTATGATGATATTTGTGAAAATGTGGTAGTTACTTTTGGCTGTCTTTAAGTAAATAAATAAATCTGACTTGCTTACTCAAAAAAGATTAAGTGACAGTCTAAATGCATCCCACTTCTAGGAACGGAACTAGTAAAATAATCTGCTATTTTACGCTGATATTCTGTGAGAGCTGGTCCCTCCCCGGTCGAGCCGACCCATTCGTGTTACAACCATAATGTATCTATCTACACATAGCATGGATCTACACCATAGAATATTATAATACATACATAATAGAACGGGGGACATATTCACACGTATAAATGTCAACACGAGATGTGTTTTGACGTTACAATCGTTTCCAAATTTGGATGCAAATTATTTAGAAAATACCAAATTGCACGCTATTTACAAATAAATATGTATTAAAATCCGTCTGTCAACACAGCGACTCGGGTTTGTAGTAGTGATAATACGACGTAATTGCTTGTATGTGTGCTCCCGGCGACGCCTATCCTCGTACAAAATAAGTTTGACAGCCATTCTATTGTGTATTATAGTATTTTATGATCTACACCATTAAGAAGTCTTTTCTTTAACAAGTCTTTGAAATATTTTAAATTTTGGTAAACTTGTGTCTAAAGTTTCGGCGGTGAAGGAAAATATCGCAAAGAATCACCACTTAAAACTGCGAGTAATAAATTATTTGATTAAGACGTGCATCTAACTAAAGATAATATGTAAGTCTAGATGTTAAATATTATTTTAATAAACACAGGAGGCGATGCAGCATGTGCAGAAAATTAGGCAAGAGAGACTACTGATAGACAAGGAACTATCGCAAAAGGTATGTAACTTTCATATAACATAAGTTATAATAAATAATTGCTTATACTGGTTGCGAATGAAATTGAGAAAAAGAAAATTTATCCATTATTCTTTGCAGCCTATAAAAGTGTACTGTTAGCAGTAAGCTCAAACGTAGGACCCCTTCTTGGATTGCTTCATAGGGGGGGGGGGATATTTAACCATAGATGTCATGCTTGCCAGGGGGGTGGGCAGCCGCAGTTTTTTATTATTTTGAGTTGTTATCGGGAAGATGTTGCTGCCCATCTCCTGTTTTATTTTCCCTCTATCGCCTCTTACGACACCCTCGGGATCATAATATGGGGTACACGGTTATAATTATTATTCTTTAAGTATATATCGTATAGTAAATTACCTTGTATTGTTACACATGTGATCCATATAAATAAAAATCAATTATCACATATATATTTTTCATTCGAAAGGGGGTAAATAAGTATACGGCTCACCTGATGGTAAGTGACTACCGCCGCCCATGAACAACTGCAACACCAAAGGTATTGCAGATGCGTTGTTGGCCTTTTAAAAAGGAGTAGGCTCTTTTCTTGAAGGTCCCTAAGTCGTATCGGTCAGGAAAAATCTCCGGTGGTACTCGATTCCACAAGGAAGTTGTGCGAGGAAGAAAACTTCTTTTAAATTGCACAGTGGCGGACCGTCAATTATTCACATGGTATGGATGGTATCGCGAGTTTTATTGCGATGTGCGATGGTAAAATTGTGCGCCTGGAATTCCTCAGAACATCCCCAGTGGTAAATGCGATAAAATACGCAAAGAGATTCAACATCTCTTCGCAGTGCCAGTGAGTCAAGCCGATCGGAAAGAGCTCGGTCGCTGACGATACGAACGGTTTTGTGCTGGATGCGATCAAATGGCAGAAGCTAGCACTGAGGAGCCCCAGCCCAGAGTTTTCTTTTCTTTATAGGAAAAGAGGTGACAAGCGAGCACACAGTCCACCTGATGATAAGTGGTTGCTGTGGCCCATGGACATCTACGTCTATCCTCGTTTGCAAATCAAAATGCAGAAGCGTTGTCGGCCTTAAGGACTAAGATGGAATGCCTCTTTTCCAGTAAAAAGGGTCTCCGGTTCTCTACACTCACCATACGAAACGCAGCAGCATTAACCTGCTATTGGACGCTGGTATTCTGTGAGAGCGTGGTCCCTCCCCGGTCGAGCCAACCCATTCGTGCTACAACTGTACAATAATATAGCTGCAGCATGGCTCTACCACTGACAAAACTGGGAATAGTATTCTATGTGAGGCCGAACCTGCGCCTTGTAAAGTTGCAGGCGTTGTGCATGCTGAGCACGCTAAGCTTTTTAAATACCAATATGGCCTTCTCATCCCAGTGACCGCGAAATTACACGTTACTCGATATGTCGACGCCGAGGATTCCGATACTGGCTAAAGCAGCAAGGGGAATACCTTGAAACTGAGGAGATACGACGAAAGGATCCTTTTTAGCGGTAAACAAGCAGGTTTGTGTCTTTAGGAGATTGAACTGGACTACCATCAGTTGCCCCCAGTCCGAGACTGTGTTCAACAAAGTCTCGACTTCAGCCACAAGTTTATCCTGGTATTCGGCGACGTTTTCCTGAGAAGTATTGGCACGGCCCGTGTATAGAGCATCACCAGATTGTCGTCCGCGTAGCAACGAATGTTATCGGTTTGTAAAATGTCATTAATATGCAGTAGAAACAGCGTTAGTGATAGCGCGCAGCCTTGTGGAATACCAGCGTTAATGGGCTTGTAATCGGAGCATGTACCGTCTACTACGACCTTGATACTCCGATCTGCAAGAGAACTGGTAATCCAATTGCCTAATTCTCGTGAAGCCAGATAGAAAGAAGTAAGCTTTGCAAGAAGCACTTTGTGCCAAACGCGATCTAAAGCCTTCGCTACGTCCAAACTATCGGCGCATGCCTCTTCCTTGGACTCTACTGTCTCCGCCCATTTATGAGTTAGCTAACACAGATGATCACCAGCTGAGCGATCCCAACGGAAACCGTACTGGCGGTCACTAACCAGCTGGTTATCCTCAAGGTACCGCATGAGCTGGCAGTTAATAATTGTTTCCATTATTTTGGAAAACAAGGACGTGATAGTAGCGGATCGGCTTTGTCCTTTGAGGCATTGACCTCGTCGTCCTCCCTGTGCAGAGATGGGAGAGATGGTTGACAGAAGTTCCCTTGGACAGCCTTGGTGAGAGATCAGAATGCACATGTTTTCGAAGGAAGTCGAACTGGTTTCTTGCCAATTTTGCCGATGTGCTCTGACTTTGCCTTTGCAATGACACTTTTTAAGGACCTAGAGGCGGAATTATACTTCTTTTTAGGGCATTAAGGTTTGATGAAGTTCTCCGATGTTACATAAGTGCACAGATAGCGTGGAAGAGGGTGCCTTTGCTTTATCAGGAGGAGTGGGGTAGCTTGGGCGTAGATGCTCCGCAAGAGATTACCCTCCTGGTGTAGTATTTTATTTAAATCCGCTATCATATTAAGAAGGGGGGGGATGTTTAAGCCTCCGGCCACATGCACTCACCAGACGAAATGCAGAACCAGAGCTTCTACTTCACGCTGGTCTTCAAGAAATCACCCTTATGAAGCTGGGGTGGATCTCTAGTATTATAATAAATTAACGGCAAATGTATAACACTTAATTTGCATAAATACTTTTCATTTTAATTTGAATATTATTTTTATAGGAAAAAGAGAAATCAGCTAAAGAAATAGATGAAGTCCCACAAAAGGAGCCGGAGCCAAAACAAATTATTGAGAAACAACCCGAAGCAGTAGTGAAAGCAGTCAAACAAACAGAAGAACAGACGAGCAAGATAACAGAAAAGGCCAATGTAGTTATAGAAAACCCTCCAAGTAGTCAGGAGATTGAAGTGAAACCCAACTTGCCCGATGTAACTCTGGTTGGTGACTCTAAAGAAGACAAAGATGAGGTAAATGAGATTGTTTTTATGTATTATGATATTATTGCTATAAAATATTATTATTACACTATTAGAAAAAAATGTTTTATGTTGGTCTGGATATTATAGGTCCATGTTTATGTAGTCTTGCCTACAATGTCGTAAAAGGCGACTAATGGGATATGTACTGTGTTTATGATTGTTTAGGCAATGGGCCACAGCATCCACTTACCATAAGGTGGGCTGTGTGTTCATTCTGTCACTTTTTTCTACAAAAAAAAAAGTGTTTTCCTGCATTTGTACCTGGTGGTGGTAAGCGCACTGTATTGGAGTAAATAAAGCTATTTATACTTGCCCCGATGGCACCCAAATCGTAATCGCACAGAAGGACAGATGGCGGAATTTTATTAATGTGTCAATATCAAAAATTGCTGCCTTGTTGGTTTAGTGGTCGTAAACCCGGTTGGTGATTATGAGATTCTGTATTTGAATCATGGGTCGGGCCAAAATCAGTTATTGCATTTCTCTGTCAAGAAATTCTCAGTAGCTGCCCGGAGTTAGGAAGTCCCGTGCCTCGGGAAGCGGTTGGTCCTGTGCCTGATCTCTCTCCGGTCGTGTCGGTTTACCGTCCCATCGGACTATGAAAGTGAGGGAATAGAGAGTGCACCCGTGCTTGCGCATACTTGGGCACTATAATCCTGTCCTGCGCCGATGGCTAGTCTCCGTTGAGGTTGGCCGCCGTGACTCAAACTCGATTTTGTTTATTATTATTATTAAATAATGTGGGAATGAAGGTCGCATTGCGCCGATGCCTCACAGTCCTTACTCAAAGTTACTATAAGTCTTTGACCTATAACATGTTGCAGCTTCTAGCTTATAATTTAACGTGAACGTAAAAATATGGAACAATATTAAATCGATTTTAAGAAGGTGATTATTAACGATACACAAAACAAAGCAAAAAGTATCGATTAGCTATCGAAGAAAAATTTAAATCTGAACATATACATACCTATTACACATATATTATGTATTTATAAATATTACAGTATATGTAAATTTTGGTTACAATTTAATACAAAGTGTGATATTATAGTAACGTATTAATGTACTATGTATTAATTTGAAAATAAAAAACATATTCTAGTTTATATTAATTGCAACATTTATCTTAACACACAAAAAAATAAACAGTCAGCACCTTGACTACTCCTGCATCTTTTCAAGGTACGAGATATCGCATTTCTCTATATATTTGTATTAGTGATGCCAGGTTTACGGGGTCAAATATCGAGATGGAAGGCAAAATAATCGAGAAATTGATTTACAAGTCTAATAAAATAAAAATAAAACCGTTTTTATAGCCATTTTGGCCGTCATTTATAATTATTTTTTTCGACTGTACTAATAACGAATAATTAATTAATCGTGCAAACTTTGGAAAAACTGCATATTCGTCTGTGTGCCTTTTTAGTTTTCGGCAATTCACGACTTGTGGAAATGTAGATATGACCGTGTAGCACACCGAATTGTACCCCCCGAGTTTGTTATCATCAGTTTTCTGAATCGCCTCGCACTATGAAAGCAAATTTAAAGACGTATTCGTGTCAAAAGTGCTTTTTTGGGGTTGCACCCAACGTGGTGGTGGTAATGTCTATGCGTAAAAACCATTCTTACCTCGAATAAACTCACATTTTAATAGCACGGAAGTATTAATTATAATGTAGTATTTATTTTATTTTTTATTTAGGCACGATCCATACACATCTCTCGCCTCCTCCACATCCATATTTTTTACCGTTTTCTATATATCGCCAATTTGGTCGATAAACTTTCGCCTAGGACGTCCCTTTCCATCTCTGCCGTTCACTTCTGCAGCATAAATTTTCTTTGTCACTCTTTCCTCATTCATTCTTTCCACATGACCAAACCACTGAAGCATTCCTTTCTTAATTATCCTGGTCACAACATCATCTTGCAGACCATATTATTGTGAATATTATTTAATTGAATATGATTTATTAATGTGTGAATAAAGGTGGCATTGCCCGCCTCCCAGTGCCGGCAGCCGACGATCGTGGTGTCGCCGGTGGGGTGGGAGTGTGCGGGGGGTGCGGGCGCGGAGGGTGAGGGGGAGGAGGAGGACGAAGAGGATGGCTACACGGCACGCGCGCTTTACGACTACCAGGCGGCCGCGCCTGACGAGATCTCCTTCGACCCCGACGACCTCATCACCAACATCGTCATGGTAAGAAGACTTTAAATTCACTACACATTGGGATTAAAAATCTTCTAATAAGCGGAATTAACGGCGATTCAAGAAGATCCACTAACTGCACCATGTCGTCCCGTGGGTGTCCAAAAGGCGACGGAGGGAAACTGAAACAGCAAACGGACAGCATTATCTTCCTGATAACAGCTCAAAATAATAAAGAACTGCGGTTGCCAATCCTCTGGCTAAGCATGGCAACTATGGAAAAATGCCTAAGTTCATTAGTTCTATATTCTATTCAGTTAAAGCTATTTTTTCAGACTTTTTCTGTATTTTTACTGGTATCATTTAAAAAGGTCCCGCGCCCCGCCCCTTAAAATCTCCTGAATGTTCTGAAAATGGAGACAATCTGCGTTCATACTGGGTTATTTTGCAATATTCGACTGAATTTGCAGAAATGGTTCAGATTAAGTAATATAGGCAAATGGTGAGGAAAAATTAATATTAAAAATGTGAAACGTTCTGTCCTTTTATCTTTTAAATTCAACATCCGTGGTAATGCATTATTATAACTGATTCTACTGCGCACGCACACGTTCATAAGGGACTATCTGATGGCAAAAACGTTGTTGCCCATAAATTACTGTTGCGCGCCACAGTTGATGTATGGTACATGTAACTAGCTCCATCTATTATCGACTAAAAGAACTAAGATTTTTTAGAAAAGTCCACACTCGAATTTTCTCCACTTAGTCGGTTTGGACCGGTATTTGCTGGAACATTCTAGATGTTTCGTTGGAAGGGGCCTATATAAAGTCGTTTAGGGCCGCGACCGGGGCAGTATTGAATTGGTGATACAAGTGAAGAGCGAAGTAAAGTGTTAGGTGTGATTAATTATTAGTGTCTATTAGTTTTAATTGGTCAATAGACAGTTTTTATTGTCACGAACCCTAAGCTCGTAACATTACTTTCACCTTGGGATAATTTGAAATAAAAGTATTTACTCGTATTTTCAAAAACTGCAATAACGGTATATGATTATTTATGTATTTAAGCTTAAGTTTAGTTGGCTACTCTTTAGAAAATAGCTGACTGCAGATACTGCACTACAGTACCTGTAAGAGATAAATAGAAAACATACATCATATTATAAACCAATATTGTACATAGGCTGTAGAACATATACTTACCGATAATATTTTAAGATGCCTCAGAAATTAAAAAAGGTGGGAGAGGGGTGATATTTGGCTTTAGCGGCCTCTAGGTGGCAACTTAATGTTTGTAACTTCTCGTGATGAGACTTATTAATTCCAAAACGAAACTGAAATGTGTATTAAACATGAATTTCTTTTCAACAGATTGACGAAGGCTGGTGGCAGGGTCTATGCAAAGGCGCGTACGGCTTGTTCCCCGCAAACTACGTGCAACTTCAAGACAAATAACCGCGTGCTTCCGTACATTCCTATTGTTTATATATGTATATAACATAAAACTGTTGATAGATATCGTTTTCATCCGTCGTAATCGGATGAAAATCGGCAAGTACGTCATATTTAATGAAAGTTTTTATAAAATTGAAGTGGCAACGAACTTACCTTTTACTTACGTTACGTAAAAAACATGTGGTTTTGAATGTATATGTGTGTAAGTGTGCGTGCTCTTACATCCAGCTGATCAAGCTGAGAAAGGTTTCCGCGACACATGAAATTAGTTGGACCGACTGAAGGTCGACTTCTGGACGAAGCTATTATATAAATTATTTTAAAACTTCTAAATTAAGTTGATTGTATAATATAAAACATAAATTATATCGTCTTCAGAAGTTGATCTAGAGATAATAGAAATTGCGTCGCCACGTCCATCGCGCTCTCGCTAATTTGTAAAAGATCGATCAATTTCAGCGCTTGCTAGGCAGAAGCTGCAGGTTTCACCAAAGGTGGCTGAAGCTGAAGCCTAAGCTTCGGTCGGACACTACATGAAATGTATGTAACTTTCTATCTTTGTTGGTCTGAGTTTAACGCGTATAAAATATTTATGTGACTATAAAATTTCTTGCGCAGTTGATAATTTCTTTATGTATTATTTTTTTTATTTACTTGACTAAATGCCAATGAGGGCTAATAATATTCCGCTCATCGGATGTCGTTAGTTGGCACTTAGGTAAAGTTATTTTGTTACATACTCTCATAATAATTGAGATGTGTTTTAAATATAAGTTTATAGCTTTTAGTATATTTTAATACATATAACAATGCCTTAGTGGTGTTTTTTTATAAGATAGAGTGACAAACGAGCACGCAGTCCTCCTGATGGTAAGTGGTTGCTGTGGCCCATAGACATCTACATCTATCCTCGATTACAAATCAAAATGCAGA
>DWHP01005447.1:0-11927 GCA_018247895.1 Parnassius honrathi | reverse complement strand
TGCCAAAAAATCCATTATTGAGTTTTTCCGTCAAGAAATTCTCAGTAGCGGCCCGGAGTCAGGAAGTTGACGGTGTCTCACCCCCGTGCCTCGGAATGCACGTAAAGCCGTTGGTCCTGCGCCTGATCTCTTTCCGGTCGTGTCGGTTTACCGTCCCATCGGATTATGAGAATGAGGGAATAGAGAACGCACCTGTGCTTGCGCATACACTTGGGCACTATAATCCTGTCCTGCGCTGATGGCTAGTCTACGTTGAGGTAGGCCGGCGTGACTGAAATTCGGTCTGGAAGACATTAAATATTATTAAAGTTCAGAAACAGAAACAAAAACTTTTTATGCAATATAAATTATAAATAATACTTATTGAAAGTCACTGTTTTGTTTAATTAACACTGATTCGAAAATAAACCTCTGTCCCGGGAAGAATCAGCAAGAAACCCAGCGGGACTTTAAAAAAACAGCTTACAATCAATATATGTTACAAAATTATTAATCATACACAAAGCAAATTAGAAATAGCTCGGTAGCGATGACCTCTTTCCCAGGGGTTATTATCATCCATAAATTCCTTAATATTAGATAATATAATAATCCCTTTTATACAAACTTAGTTTTATAAAGTTTTTGAACTTTGAGCATGTTATGTTTTGTATATTTATTTCAGGAATATATATTATAGTAAAAATAAATAATATTAAACTATTAATACGTATACTTATATCAAAAATGAAATTGGTCCGTCCGCTCGTACATAGGAGGCCTAAAGATTAAAGAGCTGTCGGCATAGACGGCGAGCCAGACACAAGCGCCCGCCGTCGCGGGGGAGGGGTGGCCGAACGAGGGACGGGCGGAGGCGCCGGGGCGAAGGCTCTATTACGTCAGCGGCTGCATCCGGGTTCGCGGCCGCCGCACGCGCCGTGTACTGTGCGCTGTCTACCGGTGCAGGTGGACCTTTCTCTAAGGAGAAAAACTTCAATGTATTAGCCATTAGGTCTAGAAATTATGTTACAATCGATAGGAGTATAGACAATTTTCCTCATTCATAAATTTAGGAAACATATTAAGCGGATACCAACTTTGTCAGTTTAGAGTCCACGTAAACGCAAAATTTTTGGAACCTTCATCATTGCAATAAAGAAAAAGGAAAGAATAAGTTTAACAATTACAGTTTATGTGAAGGGAGATTTTATTCATTAAATATTTTATTTAGTTTACATTATACAAGTCAAATGTAGAGTTCTGGCGGCATAAGAGAAACTATTTACTCCATTTTACCCCGTTGTGGTTTTTTATAGCTACGGTTGACGAAATGGCAAATATGGAGATAATTAGATGCTGTAACTTGTAATTTTTCCTACATCTAACCTAGATTAAGACTGAGTGTAGGTACATTATCATCTTTGGGAAATGACATGGAATACTTTGTTAGCAGTAAAAATGGTCTACAGTTCTTATTAATCTCCACACGATACAAAACAGCATTATCTTTGTGAACGAACTGAACGCAACTTAGGAACGATCGTGGGATCTCGGATAAATGGCAACGATACGGATAGGGAGACCCTTTTTTACTGGAAACAAGGCATTCCACCTTTGTCCTCAGGGGTGACAACGCATCTGGGTTTTGATTCTTAATTGAGGATGAATGTAGATGTCTACGGGCCACAGCATTCACTTACCATCTGGCGAATGTAAATGGATGCTGTGTGCTCGTAAGTCACCCTTATTCTATAAAAAGTGGTAAAGTTAAACAACTTGTATCTAAAACTGACTTCAATATGACCGAATCAATGTATTCGAAGTCAATTAAAGTAAAGATAGCTCAAAAACTACTGGTCGGATCTTGATTAAATTTGTTAGGGGCTACACGGGAAGCTCCAGCTTTCAGATAAGAGGAATCGGTTCACCCTGAGAAAAAGTTATGGGGTAACACATATTAAAAAAAAACATACAGTCGAATTAAGTATCTCCTCCTTTTTGAAGTCGGCAAATAAACTTCACACAACACAGAATGTTCGCTCTGAATTCGGATGTGAGATCAATGCCAATGAGTCATGAACGGGACCGTTACAAACTGAGTCAGCTCGGTTGTGGTTATTCTTGCCCTGCAGTCTGTGGTCAATATGATTGAAACTTTAACGTTTTTTGAATTTCGTTATAATACCTTTTTCTAGAGTTATAAATGAAAATCTTACAAACCTCTCAGATGTTTGCAGAAAATTACTGAATATTACGGATAGAGTTTTATAAACAATTTTTACATATTTTTTTTTATAGAAGATGGGGCAAATGAACATGTGGCTCACCTGATGATAAATGAACTGGCGCACATGAACAACTGCAACACCAAGTTAGTGCGAAAATTATTATATAATCAAAATGCAATTATATATCTATGATATAATTTAAATCAACCTACATGTATTCGTTTCTTTATATCTATAGGCTTTTACGAGAAACAATGTAAGTACCATACCATACCATACCATACCATACATAATATGCGCGGGCGCAACGCACTGCGGCTGCGTCGAGACGGCCGCTGTTACCAAGCGGCGGTGGGTCGGCGGTCGGAAATTGTCTGAATTCTAGGCCACTGCCGTAGAACAGCGATTCTCCATCTCGTTCACGCAATCGATGCAGTGTGTACCATCAACGATTAAGCTATCAGAAAGCTTCAAATATAAGTAAAGAATCTACCGAGCAAAATATTTCGTGAGCTTGTTGTTTTTGTACGTCTACATCTCCCCAGGTGCCGCAATTCCGATAAAAAGAAATAGTTATTTTTAGACTCTATTTTAAAAAAGACCTTGATATATATATACGAAAGTAGATGAATTGGTTGTTAGTTTATTTACTTAAAATAGCGAAAAAATTTAGATACAATGTTATAGGTAACGTTTGGAAATGTTAATTTGTTTTAACGTAAAAAGTTGGTAACATATTATACCGCAATATTACTAATTAAGAAAATACAGCTTTTTGATAAGCTTAAAACGTAACTAAATTCCAAGTTATGCTAAATGCGCTGTTCCACTGTGTAGCGAAGAATAACAATCGTTTAAAATATTGTTAACCTAAAAATAATCGGAATTGAAGGATTATCAATTTTGTCACAAAATATCAAGTTTATCTTTTTCGAAAGTGTTTTCCGGAATATTGTGATAGATTACACGTAAAAGTTTTTAAAATTCCTTTTATTTGTTTCAAAAAAAGGAAAAGGCGTGATGGGTTCCTTTACATCTCATCTACAGGATATGTATAAGATAGTAATAACACTATTGTTACTTTAATACAAAAGGGTATTCGAAATAATATTTTTAAATAAATAAATACATAAAAAATAGTTTTAAAGTATTTAATAGGTTTAAAATACTTCTATGTTACTAACACCTCCACGATACGAGGATCCAAGATTCACGTTGGTCGAAGAAAATTTTTTTATTTATGTAATATTGATTTTTAGATGCTAACCTTTACCGAAAAATCTTTTACAAAATGGTAAAGCTTTTAATAAAACTATTTTAACGCGAAAACTTTTGAATTGCGTTTAACTTATTTTTAATTAAACGCGATCAATTAAAAAAAATAGTTTTAGTAAATGTGTAGTGTTCGCGTAAATGTAAGAAATTATTGTTATAAAGTTTCTTTTCTGCATAGGATTTCGTCTAGACTCCAGAGTAGAGCGATAGTAGTATTCTCTTATGTACTTCCGCTTCCAAGAAGCAATGCATCTACATTTATATTCCACGTTAAAGTGTAAAAGATTTAGTATAATTACAAGCAGGGAGGCATCTATCTTAGTGCTTAGGGGTGATAAAGCACATGTAGCCTTTTTGTTTGTTATTTATAGGTGGTCCACGAGCCGCAGTTACCACTTACAATCACAAGAGCAGGTAAGATTTTTCCATGAATATTATAAAAATGATAAAACTGTTGCTAGATTGATCTAGTTAAAATGGGAAGTTTCTCTGAAACAGATGTCTTTCTGCAAAACCTATCAACTACTCAGTTGTACATGTACAATATACATTGTACGATTGAACGTTGCCGCGTAATGACTATCGTTCGTTATTTCCCTGTAGAGTAAGTACACAGCGCCATATAAATGTTATGTGTATATAATGTAGCCATTAGGAGATATGATGACATTGGGAGTTATGCAGCTATTTATATCAGTTCAACTACAGAGGTATGAATGCGTGTGGATTGAAAATAACATTGGTATGTAAAAAAAATTCTTTCGACTATCCAGAAAGACAAAACGATTAAAATTGCAAGAGTTTATAATTATTTTTAAAGTAAACTAAAACCATCCTACGTACAAATTACGTACATGTACTCATTCAATTACCGTAGATAGGTATTAATATGTTATTAACAGCATTGTGGTACAATAATTCAACTGCTAATGAGGTTATAAAATACGATATTTTATAACAGCGGTACACTACATGTTACTACGGTACTCTGTCCTTTGCTAATACAATATCTCTAACCTCTAAGTAGCTCTTTCTATGTGATATACACTCAGGAAGTTTATAGACATGTTGTACCATATAGGTGCTTGGAGTCTATAAACTTTGATGGGATATTAAACTCAAGTATTTTGCCTTAAGAAAGTGGAACAAGTACTTCCACTTTATGTGCTTAGCGATAAAATGATCGCGTGTAATTTTCACAAGTTCTGATTAATTTACATTACGAAGTTAGTTAATATACGTGGTAGAGCTATTCTGCAGCTATATTTCTAGTATAGTTGTGGCACGAATGGGTCAGCTCAACCGGCGAAGTACCACGCTCTCACAGAATACCAGCGTAAAACAGCAGCTAAACGCTGGTGTGTTTCGTATGGTGAGTGT
Source organism: Parnassius honrathi (assembly GCA_018247895.1). Classification (NCBI taxonomy): domain Eukaryota; kingdom Metazoa; phylum Arthropoda; class Insecta; order Lepidoptera; family Papilionidae; genus Parnassius; species Parnassius honrathi. The sequence continues at coordinate 7,065 of DWHP01005447.1, read as the reverse complement.
AGAAAACCGGAGACCCTTTCTAGTGGAAACGGGGCATACTATCTTAGTCCTCATAGATGACAACGCATCTACACTGATGTCTATGGACTACAGCAACTACTTGTCATCAGATGGACTGCATGCTCGTTTGTCACCCTTATCATATACAAAAGTTACGTGTGCAATATGTACATACTAGTATTAATTTCTCTTTCAGTGGTTTAGCAAAATTGCACCCAATTTATGATTATGTATTTTAAATACACTAATAGTAATTTTTACATGGTAGACTAGAGCCACGCTACAGCTATATTATAGTTGTAGCACGAATAGGTCAGCTCAACCGTGGATGGACCTCGCTCTCACAGGATACCAACGTAAAATAGCAGTTTAATACTGCTGTGTTTCGTATGGTGAGTGTAGGTATCCGGAAACCCTTTTTTACTGGAAACGAGACATTCCACCATAGTCCTCAGGGGTGACAACGCATCTGCGTTTTGATTCTTAATCGAGGACAAATGTAGATGTCTATGGGCCGAAGCATCCACTTACCATCAGGTGAACTGTGTGCTCGTATGTCACCCTTATTCTATAAAAAAACTTTAGGTACATTCAATAACAATTTCAAACCTAAATATTGTTTAGGTACCAACTTTCGCAACAAGCTTCGATCGCAGAACAATTATTTGTGCATTATGCAAACCCGGATCAATAGAGAAAGACAGAACACCGCGATCATTACAAGTGACGGCGAAACCATGCTCAACTTTTTCACGCCCACATCGTTCTTCTTTCTTTCTTTAACAGGCCGTACGCGTTGTTAGTTAAAAATGATTTTGGATGCATATGTGTGCTCAGTGAGTGAATGTTCATGCAATATGTTGCGCATGGTTTTGGCATGATTTCAGGGTCACTTGAAATGTAAACAGCGCTCCGTTTATCTTTCTTTGTCGGCCTGAGTTAGAAAATTTAATTTTAATTGCCTACATTCCTCAGCCTTGAATAGATTGAATTCATTGTCATGACTTTTCTTTTCGTTATTTTAAATAGCATTGTAAAAATTCTCATGCTATGTCTCAGCTAAAAATGCCAAACACCAATATTAGAGTTTATTAAAAATAAACTTCATAACGGTATCGGGAGCTAAGTTATTATGTTCGGGGTCTTGGTCAGGTCAGACAAGGTCTTTAAATATGTATGTACTTACTTTGTTAATTTTTTAACGTCTTACCTTTTTGTTCATATAAATACATGGAGTAAGTGTTTAACTCCGGAGACTAATATGAAATATCATGTGTTGTTTTTTTTAGGGTTCCGAACCTCTAAAGGAAAAAACGGAACTCTTATAATAGAATAATTTTGTTGTCATCTGTTAAAACGAAACCTATTTTCTCGGGAGCGAGTTGCAGCTGGAGAATCGACATTGATCGAAATGGACGGGATCTAGGCCTACGTATAGGTGAATTATTTTTCAAATTCGAAGTTAAGTTTGTCCTTCAAAGTTTGAGGTACCTACCCACCCTTAGAGCTTAAACAACTAGTTTTGGGGAGAAACTAATTATAAAACCTTTCTAAATAATAAAAAAAGCCTTTTCTGATTTACTAATGGAAAGGAAAAGCAATAAACAAGAAGATTGTTTTTCAACCTTGGGTGGCAAGTGATTTCATTTAAATAGTAAAGTATCGTAATTGATTACTCTCTCAGTGTTAACTCTGCTGTAATTTTTGCATATCCAATAGAAAATTAAGATCGAAAAGACTTTTGGATTAGTCCATTACAAAAATGTGATTATTTTTTACGTTAGTTAAAGCTGCTGTTAACCAGTTTCTTGTTGATAATACCTATATCTTATCATTTACTATTCCGTTTCAAAACCAATAAAACATATTACAGAACTACCACGGCATCTGTCTGTTTTTCGCAGGCGTTTTTCTCAGAAACTATTTTTTATCATACATATATTAAAATATTTTAGTGTACATATATTAAAATATTTAACTTTTTTCCGTAGTCATAAAACACGCTTATCCAAATGCAATTAAAAAAAATTATGCAATTAATTGCAATCGCAAATAATCAATTAGGTGTTACATTTAGTTGTTAATCTAAAGTTGGTGCAAAAGTATAACTTGTATATTATTAGTTTAACTTGTATATTAGTAGTGCTGTCTGTAATTCCCGGTCTCAGTTTCTATTAAATTTATTGACAACAAGCGGCGAAAGCGCACGGTCGCTGGATAAAATCGCATTCGAGACGGAAACAATGTTGCTAAGTTTCTACAGAATCTTTACGTATAGTTGATATACCTTTACTGTAATTGATTTCAACCATAGAATGCATAAGGTCATTTAAAGATTTGTAGAGTCATTATAATTTACTTTTCACTTCCTTCACGTTATGCTAATAGGAAACATTTAGAAACAAATAAAACATTTTGTTCTTTTACCGATTTATGAACCGACCCAAAATTTAAACAAACAAACTTAGGATGATATACGTAAATACATTTTTATCTAAAAAAAAACACATCTATTTAGGTATTTCTTGATCAAGAGATAGCGCAAATAGTTGCTAGTTTGAGGCGTTTCGTGTTTTATGTCCACCGACTGGAATCTAAACTGGGCAGCGGTCCAATTTGAATGCATTTTTTTTCGCCAACACATCGAACCGGTTACCGAAAGTCGCGCGGCATAACGGCTCGATCGAGAAGCTGATCGGCCCGTGGGAAGAGCGAGTTCCGGCTGTGCCACTTGTAGCGCCTTTCACCGGGCAAGGTCGCTTCGCGACCGCCACTTTCTTTCTACAGCCGAGCGGAATGCGACGCCCGAATTTATTGCGATGACGTCATTTTAATAGTAGTCTCCAAATATTTCCTTCTAAGGCCACACCTTCCATATTAACAAGCGCCATCTCGTAAACAAAATGACAATGAAGCCATTTTTTATTATTATACGAGCATTCTTATTGCACTAAGTTTTACAATAAATGTTGTCATTGCATAATTTAAAACATGCGATGTGATATCAGGTATACCCTAAAACTTGAAAACAAGATTGTACAACCAGTATGTGGTGTTGGTGATGACTTATGGATCTGAGACGTGGTGCTTCACTGCTAGCTGTATGAAGAAACTCAAAATCGCTTATGGAGAGAGCTATGTTCGGTGTTTCTTTGCGTGATAAACTTAGAAATGAGGTTATCCGCAAGAGAACCGGAGTAACAGACATAATCCATTGGATTAGTAAGGTGAAGTGACAAGGGGCCGGCCACATAGCTCGAAGAACCGACAACCGATGAGCAAGAAAGGTTCTCGACTGACAGCCTCGTATCGGTAGAAAAAGTTTGGGGGAGCCCCCAGTAGATGGAGTGACGACTTGATGAGACACGCAAAAAGTCGATGGATGTAAATGGCTCAGAGCCATGCTTTATGGCATTCCTTGGTGAAGGCCTATGTTTAGCAGTGGATTTGTACGATGGCTGTAATGATGATAATGAATGATGATGTGATGTCATTTAGTACTTATTGCTTATTGGTAGGACTAAACTTCCGTCTGCAATAGTGATTTAAAAAAAAACTTGGCTGGTGTTGCAGTTTATCATTTATATCTACCAGTAGGATTTCGACAAAGTAGCTTGCGTGAAGCGTGAACACCACAAGGTCGTAGCAAGGTCGTTCGACGAGAACAGCTTGCAAAACCTTTATCTGTTCCGCTTATTTAATTAAATATGCACGATTCTTACAATACTTAAAGCGTCCGAAATCTTGTTTAAGAAGTTTAACATGTTAGAATGGTAAGTATATTTTTTGACAATACGCTCCATACCGCTATAGAATATTTTCTCCGTCTGTCTTTGAAACACATGTACTTCTTGATTACCTACAAATATACAGTAATTTTATAATTTACAGGGAGCTGGGAGCGACCATAATGTTTTCTTGTTATTACTTTATACACAAGAAAAGATTCTCTCTTTATTTGATGAGTGGTAGAGTAGGGTACTGGTTAAAAAATTAAGAACCTTAGGTAGGGTAATTGTAACGAATAGGGATAAATTGAGTCAACTTAATCATATTTATAATGTATATATTTTCGACCATAAGTATTAAATGCGGGCTTACTTATCTAACGTTTAATCAGAGATATGGATATTGAACCTTACTTAGGTTAAACCAAAAGTTTTAGGACAGTATGAACTTGTAACGCAACATGAACTTTCAATTACTTAGATTTAATTTCTTATCTCTTATCTAGTGAGTATGAGCTGACAACTTTATAGTTTTTTTAATAGTATATGTTTGATAAACGAGCACATAGTACATTTGATTGTAAGTAGTTGGTGTGGTCCAAGACATCCACATCTCATCTAACAGGTCAGGTCTAACATGGAATGCCTCGTTTCCAGGAAAAGGTGTCTCCGATTCTCTACATTCACTATATAGGTACTCTACACTGTATTTTGTGAGAGGATATTCCTTTCCCGGTCGAGCCGTCTCATTCGTGCTACAACTATACTACTAATATAAATGCAGTATGGCTCTGGCACGTAGAATTAAAAACATCATGTAAATATTTGTATTATGTCCTATATTATGTGTTGCAACAGTCGTCTCTAGACTATGTAAACAACAGAATCAAAGTAAGATAAATTTTGAAATAAGGTAAAACAGAAAATTTCGCCTGCAAGTAATTAGGTCAGCGTTAGGACCTCTTCCAAGCTTCATCATCATCATTACAGCTCATGACTAGTTTATTGATGTACATATGGATCTCTTATAGAAAGCCATAAAGCACGGACCTAAGCCACCTGCATCTTTCAGGTCTTCACTCCATCTAATGGGGGGCTGCCCTACAATTAGTTTACCGGTACCAGGCTAGGCTCGAGAGACTTTCTTCCCGATCGGTTGTTACATAGGAGGCACTGTACCATCAATGGGGGTGTTATTTTGCTTTTTGAAATATCTGTGACTGTAATTTTGTGCATTCGTGAACATGTAATGTAGATTTTTATATAATATGACAAAATAAATAACCCTAGTATTTACGTTGAACTTCTTTTAATACTCTTAGACAATTTTTTGCTCCATATAATATTCCGAAAACAATATTAATATTAAATTCTAGTAACTACTATTATTACTATGTTTGAAGTAAATAGAAAAACATAATGGAGTTACATATTATGTTTATGCATTTGTTTTCTAATAAATCATTATTAGAAAAGAAATGCATACTTGGAGAAATTTTAAAGAACAACAATAACACAATGTATTAATGAATCTATAGTAGAAAGGAAAAAATAGCAGAAATTAAATGGTTTCTACCATAGATTGAAAATTATTATTAAAGTTGGTAAGAATTACCTCGCCCATATCCGCTCAATAAAATAAAATGATGTTTCTTATCCAGTTTGAAGAGAACCGCCCTCAACTGCGTGCACTAATTCCGTCACCACTAATCTCAGCACTACTACTTCCATCACCACTACACTACGAAAGACACACCATCGATAATAATACATACATTATCGTCATTCATGTGTGCGAGGTAATTCTTACCAACTTTATTATAATCTATTAATTACAATAATTTATTATTTATGTTAATACTCTAAGCTCAAAGCAAATTCTAAGCATATTGTGGCTTAAAATAAAAAATGTCTATTAGCGCGACATGAAAGTGACAGGACGGCACATCCGGTACGTACCGGAAATAAAACATACTTCTGACGCGGCGGAACGCGATTACATAATTGAAAAATTTAAATAGTTGAATATGACCTAATCTATACGACTTGGTCAAACCATGCTACGTTAAGGTAAGATGTAAAATAGGTCGCCCCATCTCCGTCCCATCAGTTAGGACACTTAACGACTCAAGGAATTGCTCGAAATACGTTACGGTCTCTGATAGGTAATCATCTCGTTTAATATGTTAGATGTGACAAACCCGGATTGGCAACAGGAAACAGTGTTAATGTTGCGAGTTATTAGGTACTGTGATCGGTTATTCACCTGCCCAGCGAGGTGATTTCACGTTAAATCCCTCCTACTATGGGAGAACCTTGTGTAGTATGTTATGTAGGTAATGAAATGTTAACGGATTTATGAGGATGATTATCCCTTGTTAAATTTTTAACTTTCCGCTATGAAAATAAATGACTTTTAAAAAAATCGGAAAGTTATTGTTTTCACCCCGGTTTTTGAAAATCGAATTCTAATCAGATCTCGACGTTTCGAGGTCCTGGGAAGCTATTCTGGCTATTTTTGCGATGATGTCCTTATCTCCGTATGTCTGATGTATGTGTGTGTGTGTGTGTGTGTGTGTGTGTGCGTGCTCGCGCGCGCGTGTGTGTGTGCGTGTGTGTGTGTGTATGTATGTATGTAAACATATAAACACTCATAATATATAACATCTCATAACTTTGTAACGGAGTGTCCGATCGAAAAGTGGTTTGCGGCTTCTGAAAGGGCCTCGCTGAACTTAAATTTATTGTCAATTTAGGCTGAATCGGCACGGAAGATTCTGAGAAAACCTCAAAATTCGAGTATTACACTTAGTAATCCAATCAGCCCTTCTACTTAAAAAATGACCAAAACGGTTGATTCGTTCGAGAGACATCACTCGAACGAATCAACCGTTGTCGAGAGAAATCTCGAAAAAAGGGTTTTTCGAAAATAACTTGAAAAATGTTTTTCAAATTCATTTTTTTGGAATAAATGTTTCAAGCTCAAAAAATTGCGCCGATTGCTGTAATCCGCATCAAAATCGAAAAAGCTCGAAAAAGCTCGAACAGCTCAAAAACGTCGTAACTGATGAAATTTGAAGCGATTTGAATTTGAAATTAGTGGAAAGTTGCAGGTATTGCCTGTGGGGTAGACGGTATTTTTTTTAGATTCAGTTGTGAAATACAGCTGAACGCGAAAAATATGCACATTCCCACCTCATTGACATTAAGAAGGACGTTTTCATCGAACCGTAATGATTCGATCTCATCTCAATATTTTACCACGAATCATTGTACACGTATTTAATACTAGCTAATACCCTCGATTTCGTCCGCGTTCTTAAAACTTTAATAACTT
>DWHP01005446.1:0-11927 GCA_018247895.1 Parnassius honrathi | reverse complement strand
AAAACTAAATGTCAAAACTGTCATGTTTTTGGTGTTGCCCCAATTGAAAAACAAAGTTCTTGTTGAAAAACCCATTACAACTCCTAAGTTATGTAAATTGGTGAATTAGTAATTATTAAAATTGAAACATTTTCTCTGTTAATATTCCTTTCCTCCCCTATCATTAAATTACTTACCATATCTAACCAGCCCTTAAATGGCCTTAGGGCAATAATAGCCTCAGCTTTCTTCTGTGAGCAACCACTCAGTAGTGACAGCTCGTTCATGTTGCTTGTGTTGAGGAACTCAAACACTTTCCGCTTATCACCCACTAAATCATCAGTTATTTCATTGTCTGAATCATCACTGAAAGGAAAACAGTAATACTAAGACAATTTTTAAAACACCCATGGATAGATTAAATTTTAAGAGATTTTCTTTATTTTACCGATTTCATCTGCACGAGGATAGAATAGAATCATTTTTATTTAATATAGATTACAAAAATACTTATGAAAAGTCATTTAAGTTTTACCACTGGTACAGAAAACAAATCTCTGTCCTGGGAAGAACCAGCCAATAACCCAGCAAGACCCTTTTTTTAAACATTAATTTACAATATAATGTTTGACACAAGTATGGAAACATTTAGAAACAGTATGGTAGCGATCACCCCATTCCCATTGGTATCAATGGATCAATCATGTACTCTTTAGTAGTGGTAAAGAAATTTTTATACCCTTAATAAAAAATTTAAGCATTTTGACAAATAAGTCCCGCATATTTTCTGGGACTTTGTTGTTATAGTCCAGGGCACACTATGCTAATCAATATAAAAGGCTCTGTGACCTTTTCCTATCGTTTACCCCTTGTTATTAACAGTCCATGCATTCAAACTAAAATGGTTATCATAGTTGTATGTAAAACAACAAAGGAATGGAATAGTTCTTCTGAATCAATATTTCCCTTTAATTCTCATAAGTCTACTAAGACAGGAGTTAAGAACAGGCTTTTATTACACTAAGACAGTGCTAAGATGAAGGCTACAGGACTACTTACCCCAAGGTAGGATTGTAGCCGAGCACTGGCATTAATAAGTAAAATATCCTTCTATTTCTGAACCATTACATAGGTAAGTACCACCCATCACCTATAAAAAAAGGTATACCTGTCATAAACCCTATCATCTTTCCCTTTTCTAACTCCATAATCGTCATCCTCACTGCCACTACTGCCTCTTCTTGCTCTCCCGCCTTTAGCTGCAAGTGGTTTCCTCACTATGACAGTGGGACCGCTAGTCACCCTGACAACACCCATGTTGCCATTAGATCGGGGCAACTGCCCTGAGATGCTAGGCCGAGGACTAACAAAGGTAGAGGGAGTGGATTTCTCTTCATTCTCTGGGTCATATTTTAAAAGCTCATCTCTGGTCCGCTCCTCATTCCATTCTTTTTTTACCAATGTATTTTTTATGAGCTGCAAAAAGGAAATAATGCAATAAAATAATATATCAATTTAACATTCACTTTTATACTTTCAATCATTTAATTTCAAATGAGGCCCACGTCCAGCAGAGGATTGTCGTGGTTGGTGGTTGGAACTACATCTAATATACATCTATTTTTTAAAGAACTCATTAATTATCATTCTTTACGCAAAACAATCTTAAATATTTGCTTCAGGCGCCGTCCTATTGACATCGCTCGCGTGATCATGCATGCGTCCGACGAAAACGATCGTGCGACCGCGCGTTTAAATATACTCACGTCTGCGGAATGTCCTTTAGAAGGTCGTGCGATCATGCGATGCGACCGAAGTGACTAGTTTTCGTCGTGATAGTAACGACGCATCGAATAGATCGGACGATCGTCCGATCAAACATACTAATCAGTACTGAATGTCCTAATGGCGCTCGTGCGACCAAGGAGCGGAGGCAAGAGAGGGGTACCACAACGTGCGCTCGGCTCGACCGCCTGCCATTATGGATTACTGTATATATACTAAATTACAGGTGAAATGAAATGTTTCTGTCGACGTTGAAAAATATTCGTAAAAATCTTCTTCATGTTGCCGTCCATCGAAATACTGATGTTGAAATTAATCGCACTGATTTCTGTTTTTATACAGTATATTATGTGGTATACGTTTTTTTTTAGTGCTATTCACTGTTAAAGAAATATAAGAGCCATTTCGAGTGTGATTGCATCACTCCAAAATAGGACACACGATTTCTAGTCGCACGAGTGCATTCATTGGACGATGAAATCGCGTCACATCACGGCGCGAGCGATAGCAATAGGACGGCGCCTTAGTCTCCCAGATAACTTAAAATAAAAACTGCATCTAACATTATTGAAGATAACAATATTATAAGAGTTAAGTGTAAAATATATGTATGTAATAATATATAAATGTTATGCCTGCTTCATCCATACAATTTACAAAATTATTCAACATCATTAGCCAAGTATGCTGCTAATCTACAAAAACTGAAAGTAATAGAATTTTTTTCAACATCATCACAGCCAAGCAGATGTTCAGTGTTGAACATTTGCTACCTCAAAGATTGCCACAAAACATAGACCTAAGCCACTTGCATCCATTAACTCAGTGTATTTAGCAACATGTCATCACTCTATCAGTCGAACACCTCGTGCATGGAAGTCACCCAACACTGAACTTGTCAGTAAAAGCTACTGCCACTTTCTTATACATCAGTTTACAGTTCTTCAAGATACTGTGACCAATGCATATACTAGGGGGTTACACTTCCATACTTTAGGTTGGGGTCCAATAATTTGCAAAGACACTAGTGCCATCTTATACAACATCCGCATAAACTTTCGAACATCAAATTCCAAAAGGTGCGCTAGATGGCGACTACACCAATTCTGGTTATTGGGTATCAAATCTAAAAGAATTCTCTAAAGTTGTTACATAAATACAAAGGATTAATAGTTATACGGACATTCAAAAGCTTTTGCCTAATTAAAAATATATTAAATAATATTTTTTTTCGGTCTGAGATGCAATAAGTTACTCGAACTGGCAAGTAGCAACCTTATATGGCTACCGAAATGTGAGCAAGTTGTTGTTTTCACCAACGCTTTTGCCATTTATGTGATTTTCGGTTGTTGCTACAATAAGTATGGTTACGTTGAGATTAGCCCTCTATTTCTTGTTGTCTGTTTAGATTTTCATGCTGGAACCACATTGTATGTTTTTAGTGTTCTGCGAAATAGACACTTTCATTTATGATTCCAGTAACCCAGTGTACATATTTAATTTGGTTTGGTGTTGTATTTTGCGGAATAGAGGCTTTTACATCGTGTTTGTTAAATATATATAACAAAAATAAATGTTTATATTACTGAAATCTATAATAGACGCATTAATTGAACCCTAAACCCTTAAAATATAAATATAACTGCCTATAGTATAGATAGCTGTAAATACATAAATACATACAGCTACATCTATAGTCAAAATATTGAGATTCATTCAATGGATATGATACCAGACGGTGACACTGTGCCACTATTCAAATTGGGTGACAAAAAATCCTAGAAGATGGCTCTCTATTTCTGTATATATTACTCTTCTCTATGGCATATACAGGGTTATTTTGCAATAACTGGCCAAATTTGCAGAGGAAGTTCAGAATAAGTAATATAGGCAAAAGGTGAAAAAAAAATTAATTAAAAAAACTCAAACATTGTCCTTTTTTCTTTTAAATTCAAAATGCACGATAATGCATTATTTTAACTGAAGTTACTGCACACACACACATGCACACTTTTGTAAGGATCGATCAGTAGACAAAATCACTGTTGCCCATAATTCACCTTCAATTTGGGATAATTTTAAATAAAAGTAGAAGCCTTATTTACTTATGTTATCAAAAAATACAATAACAGTATATTATTATTAATATATGAACTTGACTTTAAAATTTAGCTACTCTTTGAAAAATAACCCTGTACAGCTTACTGACCCTTAATCTTCAAAATCATAAATAGCGGAATATTTCACTATTAAACCAAGTAATAATTATTTCACTACTAAACCAAGTACTAATATCTACACATAACCTAGACTATGGAGTTTTATAAAAAACTTTTTCTACATAATAATATATACATGTAACATATTTAATGATACCTAAAATCATTCTACTAATAACAAATCATCTATTTTTATTGACTATGAACATTTTTAACCATGGCGTACAATATTATACAAACCAAAAACAATTTCTGTAAAACTCGATCAACTAAAGTTATATAAAATGGTAAAAATAAAATAAATGAAATCATTTTATAACTTGCCATAGGAGATATCTCTGGGAACATTTCCAGCATGTTCCGAAACCTTCTCTCCTTTACAGCTGTAGTGAGCTCTACTGGTTTACTGACAGGCTTTTTAGCTGGTGATGCAGAATCATCAGAATCAGAATCAAGTATCCTAATTCTCTTGTAGACAATTGGTCCATTCCTGCTAACAGCATTGGGGGCAGGCATTCTAATTTGAGGTTCTGAAGAAATTAAACATGTATATCAATTTATTAATAAAATCTATTTTAGCGGACTTCAAAAATGTTTGCACGCGAAATTTTTTGTATTGTTTTTATTAAGGGAGACAAATGAGAAAACAGTCCATCTGACTATAAGTGGTTGCTGTGACCCATAGACAAACATCTAAATATATCCTCAATTAATTCAAACCAATCAAAATGCAGATGCACATTTTGATTCCTCTAAATTTTTCCTAAAAATTTATATAGGACTGCCCTTGTTGTATAACCTATTTAATAAAAAGAAAATTATCAGTATTGGTTCACGATTGATGATGATAGCACACATTTTTGATGTGGTAGAGCTATGCTGTAGCTATATTGTGGTCGGCTCGACCAGGGTATGACCACACTCTCACAGAATACTAGCGTAAAATAGCACCTTAATGCTGCTTTTTTATTAATATAAGAGGGGGCTAACGAGCATGCGGCTCATCTAATGGTAAGTGATTACCGCCGCCCATGAACAACCGTAAAACCAGGGGAATTACAGATGCGTGGCTGGCCTTTTAGAAAAGAGTAAGCTCTTTTCTTGAAGGTCCTTAAGTCATATCGTGCTATGTTTCGCATGGTGAGTGTAGAGCACCAGAGACCCTTTTTACTTGAAACAAGGCATTCCAACTCAGTCCTCAGGGCTGGCAACGCACCTGCATTTTGGTTCTTAGTTGAAGATAAATATAGATGTCTATGGGCCACAGCATCCACTTACTATCAGGTGGACTGTGTGCTCGTTTGTCACCCTTATTCCATAAAAAAACATTATAACTGTAAACCTTTTTCTTTTTTTATTCTTACACATTACGAAACAACAGGATGAAAAATGTGGAATTAGTTTCTTAACTTAAGTTTAAATTGCAATAAAATTAAAATGATATTTACATCAAAAAATATCTAATACACATAATTTTTTAAATAAAGAATTACACAATGTGAAAATATTTTAGTCCATATATTTAACACAACATTCACAAACCACTTGGAAAGATTTAAAAATATAAATTATTCCATAAATTTAAAGTCCACAAAATGAGACACACTATATTGAACACTGTACGATTTTAAATTATATACGTAAATTTTTACTCATTTACTTTTCTAGGATCTGTTGTTATATGCTTATTTATAATGTTTTCAGTATATTTATTTTACAGTTTTGTTAGGAAAATCAATCTAATAATCCAGCAAGCAATCAATAAAGTCAATTTATTTTAAATTTCACGTGGTGCAACTTACACCATAAAACACAATATGCTTGTGATTATAAATTTACCCTAATTCTTGAAAATAACCTCTTACAAACCGGAAATATTTACACAGTCTGAATTTTACCAAATCATTTAATACCATTTACAAAAACTAGAACCTTGAAAGTAGTGTTCCGACGGGGTCACAATACAAACGTGTTCAGTGATCATAGCAGTCGGAATGCAGTTTGTTGATATACTGCCAGTTTCGTAAAAAGACCATTACTTACGAGAGTTTGAAGATGATGCCGCAATAGCTACTGAACCGCTAGTTCCTGATGCGTTAGGTTTTCTTTGAAACCTATACTGTCTTAGAAAACTCAACACGCTAGGGCTAGTGCTTTCAGACATCTTAACTTATTCTATAGGTTATTGGACTTGTTGAATAAGAAACTTTGCAAATTCTTTAATTATGAAAATATATTAATGTAACGTCGCATCACCAAGTGTACAACACAGGTCGTACAGTAATCTATGACTGCGGTCTTACTGCGGCCATTTTTGTCCGCGAGACTTCAACTGTCTACGGTTCAAGTACAACTCGATATGTCAACCTGGAATCGTTAAGAAGGAAATCGATGTTTTATGTGTAGAAAACCTAACTCGATCACATACACTGAACTGTATCCAATACTCTATAAAACCTTACGGTTTCGATTCTAAGTCTATAATTGTCACCCTTCTGTCTGCCTGTGTCGTAGACAGAGAAACCTATGTGTCCATCGTAGCATAATAAAAACAAAATAGTAGAATAACTCCCGCGCCGCGCGAGAATTAAATGCCTACTGTTGCAGGGTTGTCACTATCTTTTTGTTTAACAGCTAAGTCTCATTTAGTTTTATAAGTAGTTATAACATTTACAAACATAATAAATACGGACACGTTTCTATGCATCGTATTTATTAATCATGTTTTTTTAATTTCCTCTCAAACGTACATGATAGATGCCGAAAGGAGGACAATGTGTTGTCGTCAAAGTGTTACTTTTTCTTCCGTAGGGGAAAGTGGGACAGATTGATGCTAAAAATTACAAAGTCACTTTTAAGAACTGAAATAACGTTAAAGAGTATGTTTTATGTTTTCTGCATTGATAAATCTATAAATATTATAAAAGTATTTAAAAGAAACTGTCTAATTAATGTATAAAAGAAATATAAAGCTTTTAATAAAAAAGGGGATTTGTATCATTCTGCCCCACCTACGGGGCCTTTAGATACACTACTTGGGGTACTTTGATACTAACTAAAAGTTGTACGGGATTAGTATTAATTTGAAAGACTAGTATGCTATTAATACGTTTATTGTTCAGAGATCACAATCAGCCTTACAGTTATATGAATAAATCACATTTCTTAACTTAACACGTCATTTTGACTATATTTTTTTTTCATAGAAACTTTCCATAATTGAAAGCAAAAAAACTTAGTTTTCTTCTGATATAAGTCAATCTATATAAAAAAATTTGGTTGACACTTCAGGCCATCCCTGGAACTTCCCGCTAATTTCAAATGCAAAGCGCTCCAAATTTCATCAAATTATGTTGCGAAATCTCGAAGTTATGTTAAAAAAACGCTTTTTCAAATTCTTTCTTCTTCGATATCTCACGAACGAATGAACCGATTTTTATATTCCAATCGGTATACGACGTCATTTTTTGAGGTTAACAGCTGATTAGTTTATAAAATCGATCGGTAAAGCCGTTTAAAAGTTGTTAAAAAAACAGTTTTTCAAAATGTTTATTTTTGAGATTGCTCAAAATCTACTTGTCCGAATCAGTTCATATTTAAAAAAGAATCGCTAAATTAATAATTAGTTACAAAATACATTGTGGCAGAATGAAATTAAAATCAAATTGCCCCAGAGGTTACCGTATTATTGTGCCCCAACAGAAGTTTTTGTAAAACGGTAACATCATGTTTATTTATGTTGATTTATTGAGTAAAAAGCATTAAACTAATATTTATGGATAGAATAGCTCACCTTTAGTATGCATAAATATTTCGAAGGAGTTGTAGAAAGTGAAACTCTTTTTCATTCCGCGTGTTTTTTTAGTATGGCGAACACAGAAAACAAATGATCTCGTCTAACGCCATCGGTTAACTGTACGGCAGCGCGGCTGCAAGTGCAGCGCTAAGGCAGGAATGCACAAGTTACAGGGTTGTCACGACTCGATTACATCGAATCCATTAGGATATATGTTGGATGAATCAATCTGCCCCTTGCATCAAACTGCCCCGCCTCCCCCTACTTACTTGTTCTAAAGCATCACAGGTACACTGCAGAGTATTATTTGATTGTTTTAGATGTAGACATTGATAGCTGTGTACTATAAGTTTTAAGCTTAAAGTGCTTCTGTTTTTACTAGAGCTGATGTAAATTAGTTTGGTTTTATTGGAATTAAGTACAAGTCCAACATCATGAGATCATTTCACTAATATGTCAAAATCGCTTTGAAGTCGAGTAAGAGCATCTTCGATGTCTCTTCCTGTGGCAACTAAGCATGTGTCGTCCGCAAACTGGTACAGCTCACACTGTTTTATTGCGTTTGAGAGATTATTTACGTAGGTGAGGTAATGTAAAGGTCCTAAGACGGAGCCTTGGACAGTACCTTCTGTTGCTAAAACTGAGAAACCATCTGCATTACTGACCCTAACTTGATAGCTTCTATCATGTAAGTAGTTTTCGCATCAAATTAGTAGATTACCCCTGACCCCACTGTCGTTCAAGCTTTTTTAGAAGCTTCTCGTGTCTGAGAGTATCAAATGCACAGGGCATATAGTAAACAAAGACTACCAATATATGCTTTTTTTATCTAAGTGGTTATAAATACTGTCAGCAAAAGTGGATAGCAGTTGAGTCGTGCTTTTATGTGGTTGAAATCCGTACTGGTTGCAAGTTAGTATACTATTATTGGCATAAAAGTGTTGTATTTGAGTTCCTATATCTTTTTCTACCACTTTATTGATAATAGGCAATATTGTGATTGGTCTATAGTTGAGGTAGTCCGCCTGGATACCTTTTGTATGAATTGGTCTCACAATGCCGGTCTTTAGTAATTTTGGGTATTTTGCCAGTGAGAATGCATGCGTTTATAAGTTTAGCAATGGTTAATGAAATTTTGTCACATATCTTTTTTATATCGATGGGTCTTATCCTATCTACTCCGGGAGCTTTATTTTTCTTCACAATGAAAGCGACAGTAGTCTTATAGCATGGCGCGGATCGCGAACTCAAAAGGTCGTGGCTTTGAATCCGCCATTTGACTACTGTCGTGAACCACTCCTAACCATAGGCGGCGCAAGGCGTGGGCGACGTGAGCGACCGCCTACGGCCACGCGGTCCAAAGGGCCTCGCACCCCGAAAGATCAAAGAATTTCAATGCAGAAAAATATTAAGCAAGAACGATGAAAACTCAAGACATCTATAGTAAAAACTCTTGTATGTGCTATCTGCAACTAACACGCATCCAGCAATATGTACACAATTTATAGTTTACTTTGAAATTTGGTACTTATAGTAATATTTGTGCTATGGTAGCTCATCGGCTAAACAACATGGGTTCGAACCCGCCAGCACCAATTAAATTGTTAATTGCAATTTTTTAAGTGCTGATTTATTACGTGCTCGGCGGTGAAGAAAAACATCGTGAGGAAACCTACACGTCTGAGAAATAAGCACAACGACATGTGAAGTTCGCCAACATGCATTATGGGCGGCGCGGCTGACATTTCCTTGCCCTTAAAACCCTCTCAGAAATGTGAGGAGGCCTGTACCAACTGTTGGACGTATATAGGTTGTAACTTTATTGTAATATTTGGTGGCAATGAAGTGTCTTATCTAGGGCGGAATACCCCATTACTTTTGCTTCACGCTAAGTTCACAAGTCTCAAGTCTCAACGATTGCTGAGTCAATTCGATTGTTGCGGGTTACTATGAAGTGGTCACCAAGTTTTGCCTAATTAACAATTCGTCCGAGCTGTTTCTGGTGAATGCTGCAATTCATCTAAAAACTTCGTGTGGTTGGCGAAGCAGAATAACATGTGAATGTGGTAAGAGACAAAAACTTATTACAATTAAACAGCTCCCCTTATTTAAGATGAATTCAACCCATTAGTAGCTTAAAAACTATAAATAAATTAAGTGGTTCGTTGACTATCTAAGATGAAGACCAATAGTGTTAGCAACATTGCTGGCCACTAGATAGACAATATTCCGATCAAATTCCGGACTCGGACCGGTAAAATAGCAGCTTAATGCTACTGTTTCGTATGGTAAGTGTAGAGAACCGGAAACCCGTTTTACTGGAATCGAAGCATCTGAACGAGATTAGAATGGCTTCCCAACATCTTAAAAACGGCAAGGTATCCGATGAGGACAGAATTACAACAGAATTTTTGCAAGTGAGTGGATAATCGGTATATATTAATGTCCTTCAGAATCTTTCAGAAACCTAGCACTATGCTCAGTTTAACCTATATAGTGTCTACAAACGGTTAGGTTTCCACCAGTTAAGCTATTAGAAAAAGATGTCTTCAAGGTCTTGAAATTGCTAGTTATATATAGTGAAGAATATGTCTATAACAAATATGAAATGAAAATATGGTTCTTCACCTATGGTAAACTATGCGAAAAGGTATTTATATATTTTGTTGGTCAATTATCCTTAAAAGTGAATGAAATGAAAATTTTACTGCTTTTAATATATGCGCTATCATATAAACAATTTAGATCGCACAGTGTTTTTAGTGTATTTTCATGAGCGACAGAAATTAACCATCCAGGTAATTCCTCCCCGACCAAGTGTTCAAACAACTAACAGAAGACGATTGTGAAGTCCAATAACCCTCAAAACAAGTGTACAACCAGTTCGTGATGCCAACAATGACCTACGGAACCGAGACTTTGTCCTTTATTTTGGATGCATGAAAAGGCTTAAAGTAGTTCTGCAAACTATGAAGAGGACTGTGCTCGGAGTTACTTTGCTTAACACAATCCGTGTAGAAGATCAGAATCAGGGTTACAGACATGGTTCAAGGTATCAGTAAAGAATGCGCAACGGCTTGGCTATAGCTCGAAGAACCAACAACCTATGGAGAAGAAAGGTTCCCGAGTGGCAGCCTTCTGTTAAGCGGAGTGAGGTAACCCTCACTATATGGAGGTCGAACGACCAGCTAACTCATGTAGGATATTGATGTATGTAAGTGAATGTATTTAGGTGGCACAAGACCGTGACAGTAGCTACGGGAAGTCTATCTTCAGCTATGAACTTGTGGCAGGTTATAATAGAGATCCAAATACAATTAATGATAAATAGTTATTCGTCGCCAGGAGCCTCGCAAAACTGATCTTGCCCACACTAAATTTAGGTCTTGCTCCGCCCCTGCTCCTAACACAAGCGTTTCAAGCTTACAGGAGTGGTTAAAAGGAATATTAGTAAAGTTAATTAATAAGATAACTAATATTAAAAAAAAGAATGGTATCAAGACAATCAAGCATATGCGGATAGACGAAGGCGTAACCGAAGGTACATAAAATATAAACGCGTTTTCGGTCGCAACAATATTCAAGCAACCGATGCGTACCGATCTACAATGGCGGCCATATAGCTGATACCGTTGCACTGTACATATTCACATTGTCCAATGCCCAGTAAGTGATGGCGAATAAATTACTTTGGCCATGTTCCAAAACGCAAAACGTTGAAAAGCGTGGACTACATATCTTAAAGTTTATCGTCGGATCACATTAATTTGAGCAATAACTAAATAGTAATTATTAAAATCATCATCGTACATCATCGTCGAAATCATTATCATTACAGCCTATAAAGTTCATTGCTGAGGCCTCCTCTAAGGAATACCACAGTCCTGAGCCACCTATATCCTTCGACTTCATCCATCTCTTACAAGGTCGTCACGCCATCTAGTGGCAGGCTGCCCTACATTTATCGGTACGAGGCAGCTTCTCGAGAACTTTTCTTCCTCATCAATTATCGGTTCTTCAAGTTATAATAATAATAATAACAAGCTTTTTATTTGCCTCAGTTTACACATGTTAGAAACACACTTAAGTAACATAAAAGTAATGAGACAAACTGGCCTGTGACTCAGCTATGTGGTGATTTTAGGTCA
>DWHP01005445.1:0-11927 GCA_018247895.1 Parnassius honrathi | reverse complement strand
TAAAGCTCTCGAAACGTCGGGTATTTAAAAAGTTAAATATACGCGACAAAATCCGTAAAAACTAGTATTATTTCAATACCGTTGGTACTGCTTCGGCTCCTTACCTCGTAGTGAAGACTCTGCAAAAACTCACAGTAAATGACGCGGCGCAGTATCCTGATATAGCTGAAAAAATAAAAAGATTATTACGTTGACTTACGTTGACGATTTAATGAGAGGATGTCAGACAGTAGAAGAAGGAAGGTAGAGGAGGTTTTGCGAAAATGGATAACCATCAATAAGGAATTAGCAGCAATAGCAATGAATAAAAAAGAAAATCAGATGGAAAAGAGAGATATACGAATGGACGAAATAGTAAAGGTGTTAGGACTTTCAAGGGATAAGGTATCTGATTCTTTTAAGTACTTTGTGCAAATACTTAAAGTTCAGAAACCCATTATATAAAGAAAGGTGGTCTTGAACATCTCACGCTTATTCGACCTCTTGGATTGGGCAGCACCTTGCGTTATCGCAGTCAAGATTCTTATACAAAAGTTGTGGTTAGCCGCTATAGGATAGGACAAGGATCTACCAGGAGACTTACTAGGCAAGTGGAATACTTACCAGGCAGAATTGATTTATATCATTAACTCACGCATTCCAAGATGTGTTGAAGCTAAAACTAATTATTCACGTATGGAACTTCAAGGATTTTGTGACATATCAAACACTGCACATGCAGCCGTAGTTTACTTACGGACTGTGGAGGCAAATGGTAGTGTTTATGTTCATTTGTTTGCTGCAAAAACTAAGGTGGATCCATCCATGTGGTCTCCATTCCTGGACCGGAATTAATGGGCGCTGTTCTCTTAGCTAAATTAATAACTGAAGTTGCAAACGTACTGCGCATTAGTCAAGCTAACGTACACAGGTCGACCGACTCTACTGCGATGTTATTGTGGCTTAGTGGCCACCCCAGTCACTGGACAACCTTCATCGGTAACCGAACATTAGATATCCTGTCAAGGCTAGATAATGATCAGTATGCTGACGTTTAATCAGCTCAAAATCCAGCCGAAGTTGCTTCTCGGGGATGCACTCCTTCAGAACTTGCTTAAAACGTCATGTGGCTTCAGGGTTCATCGTGGTTAAAGAACCCGTCAATTACTTATCAAAGACCAAAGTCCGGATCAATTGACTTAGAGCAAAGAAAACTAAAGGCACACGTAGTCATTGACGAATGCAATTTCCGATTCTTCTTTCTTCAGAAGGTTTTCCTCCCTGCGAAAATTAGTACGTATTACAGATTATATAGTCGACGATTTATCAGATACAAAAGAAATGATAAATTAGTAACTTACCTGTCAAGTCACGAACTCTATAAAACTTGCATTAAACATTGTCAAGCCATATATCTCGCAGACAACAAGGACGAACTGAAACAATTGAGCCCCTTTTCTGGATAGCAAGGGAATAATGAGGGTAGGAGGTAATATCGTAATAATGAGGTAGTTCAACACGCGAGTCTCTCCCAAGACAGCAAACACCCCATTATACTTCCCCACCGAAGTCACTTCATGGACTTAGTCATTGACGTATCTCACAAAATAACCGTGCATGACGGTCGAACTCTAATGCTGAACTGTTTGCGCACAACATACTGGATACTGTCAGCAAAGAGTGCTGTCAAGCGGACGTGTGCAAAGATGTTACTTGTGTCCGTCAAGCAGCTGCAACTAAAACCCAATTCATGGGTCAATAGCCATATAAACAAGCAAAACGATATATACCAGACTATAAAATATAAGACGATTTAATAAATTTCATGTTCTCATATAATCGCGAGTGCAAGTATCGAGATCTGGGAGGAACTCGTTTATATCTATTTCTGCCGCTGCTTCTGCCAAAGATGCTCGGAGAGAATCCAAATTCTGATAAAGTTTAGCGCAGAGTTTCTCCGCAAAATGTTGCCATATCTTATAATCCAGTAGACTTAAATCTGGACTAAAAGAGGGCCAGTTTTAATGTCCGATAATGTCAATTCCGTGGGCATCTAACCAGTTTTGCGTGCTTCGTGCCCAACGAGCTAGTGCCAAGTCCTGTAGGAATATCCAATGTCTATTTTTGAACATTGCTTGAGAAAGAGTTTCCACTACGTTTGTTAGGACGGTATTTTTGTACACCTCGGCACTGGTTTTTACACCTTTTTCACAAAAAACATCTCAGCTAAACCTGAATATTTGACTCCAAGCCAAACCATGAGTGACGAAGGATAATATACCCTAGGAATACGCGTGCCAGTTGTTTCACTGCTGTGGGCATACACCTTATCATTTTGTTTATTATAACTTTCTTCGATATTATATTATATGTATTATAAATGTTTTCATCCAAAAACAAAATTTCGTGGATTTTTTCCATGTACTGCCATAACAAAGCACGGGATTTATCCAGCCTAATTTTTTTCAAACGCTCGTTCAAAAAATGTCCCGACTTTTTACGATAAGCTCGTAGTCCTAAGTCTTCAGTGATCACTCTTTTGGCCGTGGGTCTGCTTAGGCCCATCCGAAGAGCTAAGGTTTTTTGTTTACGAACAGGATTTCGTTTGATTCGCGCCTACACTGCTTTGATAATCGCCGGTGTCCTTACAGTACGAGATCAGTCGGTCCTCTTACGATCTTCGAAGCTTGAATCTTTAGTGAATCGTTTCAAAGTGCGATAAACAAATCGTAGTGTTATTTTTAATTTTTGTAGAATATTGAAAATCTATTTCGACGCGTAACCACAGCGGTGCAACGAGATAACCGCTACTCTATTTTTTATAGGATAGGGTGACAAATGAGCACACAGTCCATCTGATGGTAAGTTGTTGCTGCGGCCCATTGGCCACATCCTCGATTACAAATCAAAATGCAGAAGGTGCGTTGACACCCCTGAGGACTAAGATGGAATGCCTCTTTTTCAGTAAAAAGGGTCTCCGATTCTCTACACTAACCATACGAAAAATAGCAGCATTAAGCTACAATTTTACGCTGGTATTTTGTGAGAGCGTGGTCCTTCCTCGATTGAGCGGACCCATTCGTACTACAAATATTGGTTTCACGGAAAAAAGAATCGGGTATTCTCATAACTTTGTTCGGTGGTATATTGCTCGCCAGTGTCCGTCCTTCTCGTATCCTCATATCCCTTCCGTACGCACTGAAGGGGGAGGGGGGTCTGAAAGGTGATGCGATTTTTTCTGGCTAATGAGAAACGCGCCCCATCGATATGGAGGTGGTAAGATGGCTGACCCAATAAGGGGGCACCCGCAGCCTTCGAGCGCTGTCTTCCAACACACCACCTGGTCAGGAACGTAAACAGCAGCACCGGAAACCTTTTTTGTTTTGTTTTCCCGTCACATCTTCTCTCCTACACGCTCAAGTAAACCTCCCCCTGACACTGGTGAAGTGATAGATTAGGAAGAGCAAGTGCATTGTCCAAGGCTGTCGCGTGCCACGTCAGCCATCTTGTTTTGGGGTATCACGAAACCGCACATACAGTCCACCTAGTAACATCTCGAATGATAGGGTCAAGGCCCGACCTGGGAATCGAGCCCGTCGCCCAACAATTATCTGGTCCATTCGAGCGGATTTGGAACGCCCTGTGGCCTTATCGAGTCGAACTGCTGTACCAATTCCTTGGACAATGCATTCTAGTTTGTTAATACTGGATAGATTAAACTTCGCTTAGCATTACTATTACGTTGAATTTTAAAATTGAACATAATTGAAATTTATTTGTAGATTTATACACATAGGTAAAGAGACGCTTATTTATTTAGTCTGTCCCGCTGTAGTTTCCTATTTACTTAATCCCGCTATTCGTAATATTTATACAAGTGACGCATTCTAAATTCTTCCCGGTCGCTTAATACACGTAGAAGTTGCTACTACGGAAGGACACCACGCTACGTGTACCTAAGTCGCGCATAATAATAAGGTGCATTATTAGGAAACTACCTTCGAAAAAATAATAATCCTGATAGTGTTAATTTAAAGTTGTTTAGTGGAAGAGTGATACGGCACTAATAAACGTTTAACATTAACGTATTGTGAAACTTTTGTCTTCCACCGTCGTACGATTGGTTGTGATAATTTAATAACTAATTAGAGTGATACAAGATGTCAGTAAGTGGAAATGAAATTAAACTTAAAACTCTTTACGCCAAGAGGGACGTACTTTTCTAACGTATACAATACATAAGTGATCACATAAAAATATTGACGTAGATTCAATGCGGAAGACGTTTTTATGTGAAATCGAAACAGTGGACTACTTGAGATGTGATTACGACAATATACTAGACAAAATTAATAATTTAGAACTGCAAATCACTTAAGGTTGATTTGCAGTTCTAAATTATTAATTTTGTCAAGTATATTCTCAGGGAACTACCAATCACTTTTATCGTTTGAAGACATGTTGTGTCGCATAAAAAGGACGGCAAAGCTCTTACAGTCCCCAGCCCAGAGCGAGGCTAAACCAGAAATTCGGGTATGTCTACGTGAATCACTTAGATTGCCCCCTATAGATATCCCGGTACTTAATGGGGATATTAAAACTTGGCCGCTGTTAAGTAATAGCTTTCAAAACACTATACATAACAATCCCTCGTTATCGGACGCTGAAAGGTTGTATTTTTTAATTAGTAAGTTAAGTGATAGGGCGCAGTGCGGGTTTCACACCAACAACAAACAATTATTCGTTAATTTTCAAAACGCTTAAAATAAATACGAAGATAAGCGAATATTAGCCTCTTCATATCCAGACCAAATATTCGATCTTAAAGTTATATCATCCGCGAATATCACTGACTTATAGCAGTTTTTGGATAAATTCGTACTATCAGTACTGCGCTCAAAAACTCAAATTTAATGAACTTATGGACTTTGTGTTTCTACATATCGCATTAAAGAAGCTAGACCTGGACATCGTGCATGCGTTTGAAATGGAGAATCGTAGCTCTGAGTTGCCGTCCTTTGAATCTTAGGCATCTTTCGTTCGAGATCAAATTAAAGTAATACAGCGTTCCTCGAGTGCGAAACACGAAGCGAAGGAGTGCGCCGAACATCGACCGATCTCATCAACGAGGAGAGCTAGGTCTCTGACGCATGTAAACACCACACCTTCATCGTCTCATAGCAACTGTGTTTTATGTAAAAATAACCAACACGGTAATTCGTACAATTGTGCGACCTTCCGTAAGCACTCACCGAGAGAACGTTACAAAATAGCAAAGACGAACAACTTATATTTAAACTGCTCAAGCGATAGGCATCGAGTCGCTAACTGTAACTCTAGTTCAATATGTAACAAATGCCACAACAGACACCATACATTATTGCATTTTGAGAGTGGCAACATATCCGCGTTAAACAAATCGGACAGTGAAACTCCACCCACTAAGGTCGACACTTCCAATGGTCGACGGGGTGATGTCGCCCTGTGTTCACTGTCGAATGTAGGAACGCGATCTCCTTCCACTGTGTTGTTTGGTACAGCCCGTATTGTAGTTAGAGATTCGCATGGAAACGAACAGAGTGTTCGTGCATTACTAGACAGTGGGTCACAGAGTAGTTTCGTGACACAGCAATGCTGTCAACGTTTAGGATTGTTAGTGAGTAAAAGACGCCTTCATGCCCCGTAGTAAAGGGATTTAGAGGTTTCAATAAGACTATACAAGGTTTAATAAATTTAAAATTTTATCCTTGTCTAGATCTATATAGTAGTATTAATATTAATACAAATGCATTAGTAGTAGATAGGATTACCGAGCGTCTACCAAACCTTTCGGTCGGCTCCTCAGCAGTGATTAATTTTGATAATTTACCGCATGGTCATTGGAGCATCTGTTTTCCCTCACCTTTTGTTACACAATATGGTCAGGAATAACTCCTCATGTACCGTCCCTTACGCTCTGGAGATCGTCTTGGGTTACGTCATCATTGATTCCGCCCCCATCTTGGGTGATATTTCGGTAACCTCCTATTGTTGTATGGCTGCCGAACCGCTCGAGTCGTTAGTTCGCAAATTTTGGAAGATGGAGGAGGTGAACGTTCCGCCTATACTTAGCCCGAATGATAGATTACGCGAGGAAGTTTACGTCCGCACGATCGTTCGTGATCGCGATGGTTGATATAGTGTAGCGCTACCCTTTAAAGGGGATATTTTGTCTCTCGGTGACTCGCGTCAAATGGCAGAAAAACGTTTCTATTGTTTGGAGCGCAAGATACTCGCTTTGCCCAGATTGAAGGAAGCTCATGACGGTGTTATTATAATAATGTCCTCCAGACCGAATTCCGGCCACGGCGGTCTGCTTCAACGGAGGCTAGCCAATCACGGTGTCATTAGGGAAGAAAAACTTACGTCCAAGCTACGTGTGGTGCTCGATGCTAGTGCTAGAACTAGCACCTACCTTTTTCTTAACGATATTCTTTATAGTGGGCAAAATTTGAAGGGTAACTAACAAATTTTCGTTTGTTTCGTATTGCATTATCCGCCGATATTCGCCAAATGTTCCTTTGCACAGGGGTCCGTGAATGCGACCGTCGATTTCAGCGCATTTTATATCGCTTCGATCCAAAGGAACCTCTAAAGGTGTTTGAATTTAATCGCGTTTGTTTTGGTTTAAAGTCGAGCCTTTAAACCAAAACAAATTTCATGCGCTGCGCACGGTGAAACAGCTCACCGCTGATGAGGGTCCTTTTTATCCTAAGGCTAGGGAGGCAATTGAGAGTGGTTTATATATGGATGATTTCGTGTACTCGGTCGATAGCGTAGAGGAGGCCATTTTAACCACCACCAAAGTTATAAGCTTATGAAATCGGGTCAATTCGATCTTATCAATTGGACTAGTAATTCGCGTACGGTTTTGGTTCGCGTACAATCCCACTATCACACCGCCTTTCGGTTGTAAAAGAATTCGACGATTCTGATACGCACAAGGTGCTTGGTTTGTGTTGGTCACAGGAGTTCGACGTATTTAGCCTTAAAGTAAACCCGCCCGCGGAAACGTGCACAAAGCACACAATGCTGTAATGCGTTGCTAGATTATGTGATGTCATGGGTTTCGTAGCCCCGGTGGTGTTATACGCTAAGCTTTTGATTAAACAACTTTTTATACGAATGTGATTGGGATGACACGCCGCCTGATAGCATTGTTCGTTCGTGGTTACGTTTCAGGGGGTAACTTCCTTTACTAAGCGAAATTAAAATCCCACATCATATTAACGTCGATAAAAATAGCATCGTCACCCTCGTTGGGTTTGCAGACGCTAGCGAGAAAGCTTATGGGGGCATTGTATATTTTCGCGTCTTGAACAATGGTAGGAATTCGATCAGCCTCATTAGCTTTAAGTCACGGGTCTCCCCCCGCAAGGTCGTCTCTCTCGCGCGCCTAGAGCTTTGCGCAATATTGGTCCTTGCCAAGTTTATCACCGCAGTTACCAGTGCATGTAGTGATCGAGTTCATATAGGTAAAATATTTGCCTTTTCTGACTCAACCGTCGCCTTATGTTGGGTTCATTCTTCACCCCACCGTAGGGATACGTTTTTCGCGAACCAAGTGGCCAAGATCCAAGACGAGTTAGGATCACGGAACTTTTATCACGTGTCCGGTACGGAAAACACTGCCGATTGTCTATCTCGTGGACTCATTTCGATGCAAATAATGGACCAACCGCTTTGGGTCTAAGGACCTTCTTGGATTCACTTGGAACCCTCGCAGTGCTCCATAGCCGATTTCAATCCTTCGTCAGTGTCCCAACCACCGGAAGAGAAGAGGCACGCTCTGGTTGCGGACGCTTCGAGTGAGGTTTCTCCAATCATTGCTTTGGCGAACCGTTTCTCCTCTTGGTGGAAATTATTGCGTAGCGTGATTTACGTTTGTCGATTCGCGAAGCTTCTACAGCGACGTTCGTATATCGTTGCGTCCGATTATAGTTATGCCGAGTTGCTAGTATTGCGTGAACTTCAACGTGTACATTTTTCCGATGAAATTACAAGATTACAATCGAATAGAACTTTGTAGTCGCGCTTTTCAACGACTTAAGCCATTTTACAAGATGCTCACAGTTGCGTTTCGATCAACGGCACCCTATAGTTTTACCGCGTAACGACCATATTTTAAACTTATTAGTTGATTGTCACCATAAATTAAAATGTCACGCTGACCCAGAATTGTTGATGTCCATTTTGCGCCAGAATTACTGGATTCTTTTTGCACGTAATTTAATTCGCAATCGGGTGCACAGATATATGGCTCACTTTCGAGTACGTCCTAAGCCGTCATTTCCGGAAATGGCGGACCTTAGCTCTTGTCGTGTAACACAATCTGCAAAGCCTTTTATGCATACCGGGTCAGACTTTGCTGGTCCGTTTAAGGTCACGCTCACTCGCGGGCGTGGTATAAGATCCACGTCAGCTTATGTCTGTTTTTTCATATGTCTGACTACTCGCGCTGTGAATATAGAACTTGTTGGTGATCTGAGCACAGCGGGCTTCATGGGTGCATTTAAAAGGTTTCTTTCATGTCGTGGCCCTGTAAGTAAAATGTACTCGGATAACGATACGAACTACGTCGGCGCGAAACGTATTTTATTGGAATTATATGAATTACTAACCACTAAATATTATAATTCGGTGTTCGCTCACATCTTAGCCGTGAACCGCATCAAGTGGTCTCTGAACGTCCCCGCCGCGAGCCATTTTGGGGGAAATTGGGAGACTAATATTAAGAGTCTAAAGAGCCATTTATATCGAGTAATAAATAAAGTAGAATAATAAAATAAAAATATAAGATCAAATTTTGTCCTTCGAAGAGTTAAGTTTAGGTACTGTGCTCGACCAAATCGAGTGCGTCATGAATAGTCGCCCCCTTTGTCGTACGTTGTCAAGGGACCCCTCGGAGTCGCTGGCTCTAACTCCAGCACATTTTTTTAATTTAGCGCATGTAGGACTGGGTCTTACATGCGCTCTGTTGTCCGTTTGTGCCCTTTGCCCAATGAATAGTTTAAATTAGCTTTCTAGATTGGAAATCATCGTTGAAAATTAGGTTTAATCTTAGCGTTAGTTAGTTTGAAGGGGACCCTTCAAGCCTGGGGGGATGGTTACGCGGAAATGATTTGTGTATTTTTAATTTTTTTCGAGGGTATTGCTGCCAAGTGCTTGTCCATCCTATAACCTCATATCCCTTCCGTACACACTGAAAGGGGAAGAAGGGGGGGGGGGTCTAAAAGGTGACGCGATTCTTTCGACCAATAAAAGTCGCGCCCCAGAAGAAACCACCTAACGTCGCGCCAGCTCCTTTTTCAACGCACCACCGCAACAGAAGCATCAGCCGCAACATCAGAATCACACCCCGGTAAGCGTGTTTCCCGTAATTTTGCTCCTACCTGAGCCTTTGTTTATTAGCTAACCCACCCCTTTTTTTACTCCTAATCGGCTCAAGTAGAACTCCCTCCCAACCTTGCAAAAGCAATAGATTTGGAAGAGCGAGTGCATTGTCCAAGGTTGTCGCGTGCCACGTCCGCCATCTTGTTGAGACATAAAAAGTCATCCGCGTATACAGTCCACCTAGTATAACATCTCGCACAATAGGGTCAAGGCTCGACCTGGGAATCGAACTCGAGAACCCCTAGGCCTGTCGCTCTACCATTTTCCTGTTCTTATGAGCCGGATTAAAATCGTGGCAATTGGCCCCATCAGTTGTTGTATTAAAAAGAGTACCATCCTATCATAATAGCACGCTACTTAGACGCCAGGAACCAAAAACCCACTTATCATAGAGCTATTGCACTGTAACATAAAGTTGAGGTCACAATCGGCAGCGGCGTGCGGTGTCCACAGACAAGTCGTATTGATACAACAAACCCTCTTATCAGCAATACTAAGATGATATGCCAAGGACATATCGACTAGCTAGTCAAAGTTTACATTAATAATATCCTTTTCAAATCTCATAGTTTCTACCAATATAATGCATTTTCATATTTGAGACCTTCTTTATGTTTGCATTATTTCATAGACTTTGAAAATAATATGGTGTTTTGTGTAAGTGGAAAAGCAGCTATCCTCGTAAATATTTGTAAATTATAGTAATATATAACTACAGATACGCTACGATGGCTAGTGAATGAAAGTTTTGACAGCGAGCGAGACGCATACACATCTTTCGTTATATAGGTGCCATGCGCTACATCGTTGCAGACAACATTTTTAGAATCGGCTGAAATTTATTTATCTCGTATAACTATTAAATCAAATCAAATCATTTATTTGCTATCCAAGTGTACATAATTGGTCTTAGAATAAGAATGTGCTTACAACTTAGACGCCTTTTTAAGGCAATGCAAATTAGGAACTTTTGATATTTATTTTTGATTTTAACTTCTTCGTTGGCCTGGTTGGTAGGTCTAGTGATTGTTGTAGTGTGACAGCCGATCATGAAGTCCTGGGTTCACTTCCCGGGTCGCTACAAAACATTGATTGAGTTTTTCCGTCAAGTAATCCCCAGTAGCTTCCCAGAGTCAGGAAGTTGGCGGTGTCTGACGACCGTGCCTCGAAAATCACGTAAAACCGTTAATTAGTTGTGGTTGTTCAGGGTAAGTAGGCCTTCTAGTACTTGTTACTGCTTAATAATGCAAGATCAATATATACTGTTTTATAGTAGAATACTTGGTCGATAAAATAAAAAGATATAAAATAAGGAGCACTTCTCATTACCACTCTTTCATTAATAATGAAAATGACGTCACGTGTCGTATGTTTCTAAATATCAAAACAATGTGAAACAGAAAATGGTAAGTGGGTAAGTTACGATTCGTTTCCGATTATTATTTTCGTGATTTCGATCTTTCCTTCATACTTTTTCGGGCTTAAGGCCATCTAATAAGAATTACATTTTAAATTTAACTTACATATTAATGAATTGATAAACGGTTTTAACAACATATTATTGTTATTTAAAACCTTTAACTATTAACAACCTTTTTAGCGATATCACAGTAATTGTACAAAAGATCTACAGTTTCCTTCTTAAACAAAAACTAACACATCTTTGTAAATTGTTTGTTAATGTTTGAAGCGTGTCACTGTCACTTTTTATCACATTAAATGCACCTATTATAAGCCGCATTAAATCACTAACTCTTTGTGCTTCTTCTGTGTACACTAATCTTTTTAGTTTGGCCCACAAATTAAAGTTCAGAGATGTTAAGTAATTTCATACGGCCATTTCACGGGTCGACCATGACCTATCTACCTATTACCGAGTCGTGATTGGAGTATTGGTACATGTTTACGATACACACGCAGAAATATAAAAAATACGACGGCGACGCGAAGTCACGCAACAGCTTATAAAAAATAACTGAAGTGTTGAGAGCGCAGGTGGCTTTGCCCTTGAGTCAGTGACCCTGAGAAGTGACAAGGTCGAAATGCCTACTAAATTTTAAATAACGTATTTTACACCATGTAAAACAAAATCAAAAAATATATATTAATGATAGATATTGTAAAAAGTAAACAAGAAATATTAATTTATGTTTATAAAATTGCATTATAAATTTTAAATTTCCATATAAAGAATGTTTTTCGTCTGCTCCTCAAATCTGCAAAACGCTGTCAGCCATATTAGAATATGTCGTGACGTCACTGACCGAGCGTAAGGATATTAGTGTTCTGCGTGACTGATTAAGAGAACTAGCTAACGTGCTGTGTTATTTCGAAATTTTTAAGTTATAATTACGATTATTGAGTTATATTCCGAATTTTATTGAAAGCGCATTGTTACGGCCCAGAGTTGCCCAGACTTGGGTCGACCCGGTTAGAGCACATCAGTAACCAGCTCGACAAGCAACTAAGGGACGAGCCCAATGGCTTATGGAAAATACTTATAAATATGCCTGGCT
>DWHP01005444.1:0-11928 GCA_018247895.1 Parnassius honrathi | reverse complement strand
CTACCAAGCCTGGGCTGACGCATCAACATCCCGGGATGTAAACACCAGCGCTCTAAAAAAGAAGTATAATTCCGCCTATAGGTTCTTCAAAAGAGTCGGACCATTGCTGGCCCCTTGGGTTCCGTTGCCCTATTCTGAAGATCTCTACTGTATGTACTCAACCACACTAATGACTTGATGGATATTATTGTATTAAAAAAAATGTCAGAATCTGATCAAAACGTTTTTGATATAAATTTTAACTATTGGCTTTCTCTTAAATATATTTTCTAAATTGCTTTAGCTATCAAAGATTATTTATGAAAGACATATCTAACTACTACTCAAAAATCCCTACTTGGGGGTTAAGGATATGAGAAATATTGTTAATTGCTGATATTTAATTAAATATAAAAAATAAATGTGTATTTTGTGTTATATTTGAGTCACATTGATTGTTTCAAAAAATATGTTTTTCTATAAATAAAGTAGAATATTATTGTAAAAGTTTAAAATAAATAAAACTAATTTCTAAGTGAACTTTGCGAAACTTAAGTGAGTTTTGTAAACAAAACAGTAAATAAATGTTGAATGAATCGCAGTTATAACAGCCTGGGGACGTCCATATTGCATCACCGCGTCACGCTTATTGCTATATGAGTCACTTGCACTGTCGCAGCACGAGGATTGCCACGGGTCTATTTTGGTGCAAAAACGGCAAGTCCCCGGGCGAGGATAGAATTACAGCGGAGCTTCTGAAAGCGTTTGGAAAACGGGTACTTGAAGTCCTTCAGAAGCCATTTAGTTCCATCCTCCATGGTGGCACTACTCTGGAGGCGTGGAGCAGAAGTGCGGTGGTCTTGTTCTTTAATAAAGGTGACAACGCTCTATTGAAGAATTACAGACCGATATCCCTTCTGAGCTGCGTCTACGTGCTGTTTACAAGAGTCATTACGAATCGTCTCGCACGCAGACTCAACGACTTCCAGCCTCACGAACAAGCCAGTTTCCGAAAAGGCTTTAGCACCATGGACCACATACATACCCTTCGGTAAATTGTACAGAAGTCCGAAGAGTACAATCTGCCACTTTGCCTGACGTATGTGGACTATGAGAAAGCCTTTGATTTCGTCGAAATTGACTGTCGGTATATCGAAGTGCTGAAGTGTTTGTACAATAGGGCTACGATGGCTATCCGAGTACAGACGCAGAGTTCGATACCTATCCGACTGCAGAGAGCTGTAAGACGGGGTGACATTATATCCTCGAAACTCTTCACCGCTGCTGGAAAAGATACGGTATTAAAATCAATGGCGAGTACATCACTCACGTGTCACGCTTATGCCGGTAGTTGTTGGGAGCACTATGCTCGAAGTTGTTGGCGAGTACGTTTACCAGGGACAAATTGTCCGACTAGGTAAGTCCAACTTCGACCGAGAGGTCAATCAACGGATTTCACTCGGCTGAGCAGCGTTGGGGAAATTACGTTACATCTTCTCGTCAGGTATACCCCAAAACCTGAAAACGAAATTGTACAACCAGTGCGTGTTGCCAGCGATGACATATGGAACTGAGACGTGGTCCTTCACTGCTGGCCGTATGAGGACGCTGAAAGTCACTCAGCGAGCTATGAACAGTACTATGCTCGGGGTTTCCCTGCGTGATAAACTTAGAAATGAGGATATCTGCTGTAAAACCAGAACGACCGACATAGTCCAACGGGTTAGTAAGCTGAAGAAAAGAACCGACACATTGGGGAAGATAGAAGTGGTTTCTCGAGTGAGTGTGGGAGTATGAATAATATAAAATATGTTTGAAAAATGGTAAATTGCACTAACTTATCGTAAGAAAGTCTATTCACTGTTCTCTTGACGACACTCAGTTTGTTATGAGTTGGAAAGACAGACGCCGGCAAATGATTCCACTCTTTGTCATAATTAATACAAAAAACGACGCAAACTTGGTTTGAATGCGCGAAATTTCGACAACAAGAGGCTGAAGGTTTTGACCACCTGCCCGTTCTATGCTGGAAATAGGAGGGAGGATTTAAGGCATTTATTTCCCGCGCACAATAAATCAAAACCTTAAATTGCATTGACTGCTTTATTGAAATTACTAGTCTTTGCAGTTAGCTTGCCCGTTAAACGAACGCCCAATAAGAAAAACGAAAAAAATGACGCTCTCAATATGTTATGCATAAAATTGATAAGTATATAAACAAGTTGAAACAATATTTTTACTTCTAAAAAATTGTTAATATGGATTTACAAATAGCTTAGCGATGACAACTGTAATCGTAGTAGAAAATTAAGAAAATACGAAACACTTATTCGATAAAAGTAGTTTTTATATCAAAGTAATTGTGATATAAATTGATAAGGTTTGTCGCGCGTTACGATCGTGCCGCTCAAAATAACCGAAGTTAAAAAGTTGTTCGTTACCATTAATAACCAATAAAAATAATTTACATCACAACATCAACTTTCTTTATAAGTACAAACGGGATCAAAGTTTCGTGTTTGACATTACAAATTTTTATGCAATTTTACTGTACTTCTGTGTACTTACCCAATTTGGACCAAAAGTGTATTTTCATTGCTGAAATATTAATGAAGAATTGTTACCTTAGTCAAAGACTTCGGTACAATTAAGGCGATACATCAACTCATAAAAGTTTCAACCTGTGATATATCGTGACAAGTGATGCTTGTGCATTGCAACTCGACACATTTTAATACATATTTCATAGCGTAAGAAAACCTATAAAAATTCTGCAGAAACTGTATTGGACATACGCAGGTGTCAAAAAATATTCAACGATTGCCTGCCTCCAAAAGGGCTCCTCGGCGTAACAGGTTCTTAGGTCGAACTTTCGTGCTGATATTAAGACTATATATAGTTGCACATACTGTGTATACTGTATATAAGTTTAGCTTAATTTAAATATGAAAAAAATATTGAAGTGATATATATATAGAACATGTCTAAGTCTATAAATGTTTCTCTATAAATACATGATAACAAATTATTAATGTCTTCAAGAGCACTTTACAACAACGAAGTGAATTTGTTCCTATGCACATGCCCGTAGGTATGCAAGATACTGCAAAACTACGTATAGATTATGATCGTTGTTCCATGTGAAATATTAAGATGCAAATATAAGAGATTTTTTTTAATAATTTCAGTTGCTATGATGCGTATGCATAAGATTTAAATATTTCTGCGACATAAATAAATAAAGTTTTGTACGTGAAAGGTCTTTCTTTTTAAATACTAACTACCGTTTTGAACTCAGCTTCCTCTGATCTGAGAACAAACACTTTCTCACATCGTTTTGTAAATTAACACGTAAATTAACCATTATCTGTTGATAATGAACTGAATCTTGTGTACATTGTTTTTGTGATCATAACATCCAAATTTTATTGGAAGTTGTCATTTGTTTGAGAAATATCAAGGACGGAAATATATCACGTATCTATGTACTATCTGTGTGGAAATCTCGCGGAAAATATATGAAATAAAATGTTTATTTTGCAATTTGGTAACAATTTGTTATTGGCCAAGGAATTTCCTACGTCAAATAGACTTGGTATTAAAATTACCATAAATATTTGAACTTTGACTGGGACATTTGCAATAGAATGGGGCCATATACCATGGATAATTAAAAAACTATGAAACGTCATATTAAAGAACATATTTTCAAGAATCATCCATCCTAATTTCCTGAGGCTTACTCGTGGTACTTAATACAATTTTTCTTTGCTCGCTTCTCGCGTACATATCGCAATTACGTGCCTTTTTCTTGTTATATTTAACCTCATAAAAAGAAAGATACAAATTTCTCTATAATCTAAAGCACATTTACGACATATAGCTTTCTTTAATCGCACAATTCACACACCGGGACAAGTCGTCAGGACTCACAGACAACGCTTCGAACCGGGACATGTCCCGGCGTACCCTTAACGTGTGGCAGCCCCACTTTAGATATAAATTTACAGAGTCGGCTTATTCCGAAACAGAAGCAGAATTAAAATATCACTTTCTTGAAGTATTATTTCGTAATCTATTTGAATAAAACTTAAGTGTGTTGTGAAGAAATAATCCAACCCACAAATTTGCCTTGATAATGATTCAGACAATCTTTTTTCAGTTTATATCCAAGTATGAAAGACATATAAAAATTACAAATAATTCTTTAATCATCATTAAATGATCTTTAAAAAATTATAAATAACATGATATAATAGTTAATTATGACTAATTATATATAACCTAATTTGTTTGTAGGTTAAAACATTTCTGCATAACACCGTCCAACTATTCTGTTCTCTTTTAATCCCCAAAATGACACGACATATGATTTTAATTTAGGATCTCCTTTTTACGTGGTAGAGTCACGCTGTAGCTATATTGTGGTTGCAGCACGAATGAGTCGGCTCGATCGGGGAAGGACCACGCTCTGACAGAATACCAGCATAAAATAGCAGCTTAATGCTGCTGTGTTTCGTATAGTGAGTGTCGAGAACCGGATATCCTTTTTACTGGAAACGAGGCATTCCATCTCAATCTTCAGGGCTGGCAACGCATCTGCATTTTGATTCATAATTGAAGATAAATTTAGATGTCTATGGGCCACAGCATCCACTTACCGTCAGGCAGTCTGTGTGCTCGTTTTCATCCTCATTCTAAAGAAAAAATATCTGTCTTATTTTATTCTTTTTCTTTATGTAGTTTTAATATGTCAACAGTATCCGAATTAGGGATTTCTCAAACATTTAAAAATTCATCATTACGAAATATTAACTTTATCGTAAAAAGTCTTACGATCTTCTTTATTCACATTTCATCAAAGAATATATAAAAATATTTTATACTTTACTCTTTTTTATGTATTTTAATTGGTCGAAAATATTCGAATTTCGGATTTTTCAAACATTTAAAAATTCATAACTCCGAAAATATTATTTTACTTTATTTTCAATAGTAATGGAATCTTTTTATTCGTATTTTATCTAAGAATATAAACAAAATTGTCCCGTTTGATAGGTAATAATAATTACTCGTAATTGAAAAAAATCGTTTTAAACAATACGGCACTAAACTGACCCGCGGCAACATGTATTTTTATCATCAGTAGAACAATTTGAAGAGAATCGCATAAAAAATTGAGGTGGAATAGTTTTCGGTACATATGAGTACCAGATCCCTACTTTACTAGATTGCCTAACTGAAAGATTTATACTACGATTTTAGTGTCAGAGACTGTAGAATATTTGCCTGGATAATCCCTATATCGATTTTCACTGAATTATACTTTAGAAACTAAACAAAGGAACCAACTTGACTCATATCACCTCAATTATACCTAGGAGATGGTAAAACAGTAATTATATTCTCGAAATCGATTTACCGAATGATGAATAAATCGGAAACTGGACTTAAGTCGAAATGACTGTGTAATTAGGTTCCACCCGAATGGACGGTGACCATACGACCCTGCGCAAAATGACAACGTTGCCGTATTTTAAGTCTTAATTCGGGGTTTGAGCACGAGAAGATTATAGTGAGGATTGAAATCGGCGACATACAAACTGTAGAAATGTCTGTCTTTGCAAAAGGTCTAGGGTTATAAAAAAAGTAACTGCCAATAAAATCTAATAATATCCTATTTCGATTTTGTTATTTTTTAATACTAAAAATGTCGTTTTGAATTTTTTGCATTGACAAGATGCTTTTGATATTTATTTTATTAAAGGTCGATATTATATAGAATAAAATAAATACAACACAAACAAATTAAAGATCACAATTTGTTTTAATGAAATGGATCAAATATTTCACTTTTATATTCAGTCACATTATAATTTATTGGATAAATAACTCTTATCTGAAGATTAAAAATCAGCCCTAAGGCTTATTATTTATAGGAATTTTATATAATGAAGGCGCCAAGTATACACATGGCCCACCTGATGGTAAGCGAATGCTGAGGCTATTGACATTGAATAACATCCTAATTTCGGCAGAGAAGGAGGTTGGGTATTACCATCTGCTTGAGATTCTGTAATTAACAAAATTAAACTAGCATACGCTTGGGCTTAGTTTAATGAAGTGGTGGTCTATCACTCCAAGACTTCAAGACACTGTAAGTTCATTCTGTGTAGATCAGACCATAAATAATGATTAAAAAGCCGTCACGTCAGTAACCTAAGTCCCCCATGACCATGGGTGCTGGTAAGCACCCGAAACTTTGGAATTTAAAAATCGTGTAAATTAAATGCGATAAAATCCGTAAAAGTAAATTTAATCAATGTGTAGGGTTCGCTTAAATATAAGAAAACATCAAATTCGGTTTTACAGGTTTACAATACCTCGTTTCCAGTAAGAATGGTCTCCCATTCTCTACACTCACATATTATGTACAGGGTTATTTTGCAATGGCCGGCCAAATTTCCAGAGAAGCTTCAGAATAAGTAATATAGGCAAATGTGAAGAAAGTTTTTCTTTATTAAAAATATTAATTCAAAATGTTAAAAACGACACAATGTTTGAGGTTTTATGCATGGTAATTCATTATTTTAAGTAAGGGTATGCAAAAATGTTGTTGACTATAAATCATATTCAATAAATGGATCGCAAATAAAGGGACAAAAGGGATAATTCGAATAAAAGTGGAAGCCTTATTCTCTCGTACTTTCATAAACTGTATATTTATATATTTGAACTTAAGTTAAATATGGCTATTTTTTGAAAATAACCCCGTATTTAGGTTTATATGAAGCACAGAAGCATTAAGCTATTATTTTGCGCTTGTATTCTGTTACAACGTGGTGTTTCCCCGGTCGAGCCGATCCATTCGTGCTACAACTATTGTTACGGCCCTGAGTTGCCCAGACGAAGATCGACTGGATTAGGGCCCATCGTAAACCAACTCGACGGGCAACTAAGGGGAGGACTCGAATGGTCTATGGAAATTTATTATATATCCGGAACTAGGTAAGTTGTGTTTGCTTGTGCATCCAGCACAAGCAAACACAACTTACCTAGTTCCGGAGTAGGTTAGGCCCCAAGGCGTCGTCAGCGTTATATGAAGATAGTGTGGGTGTATATGTGAAAGAAGGTGTATTGTGCGTGAGCTGACTTCACCGAGGTAGGCTGATAAACCCGCCGACGCTGCACCGCTTTAAAGAACGCCCACACTTCCGGGCGCCGAACTTCAGTCTAACGTCACTTAGCACAAAACTATAGTCTAAGAGTAACGCAAACTCCTTTCATTTCACAAAGTTTAGAATTCAATCGACCAAGCAAATTCACTTCGTACTATATCAAAAGCTACGCAAGCTACACATCAATGTCAAAAACAGCTCAAAAGTTCCTATAATCACTACAAATAACACGCTCGATTCTTCTAGATTATAATCTAAGTGATTCCGCGCGATATCAAGAACCGCCGAATAGGCAATTAGTCGACACAATTAACAAGCGAAGTTAAATCATCTCAAACAAAGGCCTAGTCACGTATTTAATACGCTAACACTATAGCGGCCGATCGCTTTAACGAATTGACGCAACGGAACACGGGTGCCGGTTCAGCCGACTACAAAAGACGGGCGTCGCGCCGGAGCGCTAAAGAGGGACTGCCTCACGACTGGCTCGAGCGGCCGCACCCTCTAGAAGAATGCAGTCCGTCCAAACGTTAAACCGGTTTTCAATCGGGCGCAAACAAATAGTAACTTATAAGACAATACCTGAACTGTAATATTTCCTTTGCACACTAAATAACAGCAATATACAGGCTCTTTGATTAAATTTTAAAAAGAATGTATTACCTTAACAAGCAGGTACATATTTTTTTTTAATAATAGCTAATTAAAAATATGTTTAAAATTA
This sequence comes from Parnassius honrathi, assembly GCA_018247895.1. Taxonomy (NCBI): domain Eukaryota; kingdom Metazoa; phylum Arthropoda; class Insecta; order Lepidoptera; family Papilionidae; genus Parnassius; species Parnassius honrathi. The sequence goes on along the minus strand of DWHP01005444.1, from coordinate 4,047 downwards.
CGTATATAAGTATGAAATTATGCATATTATATTTATATTATGATATCTTTATGTAGTCGTCAATCATGAGAATTAACGCCAACCTCAGATTATTATAGGTTGTAAGATCTGGGTAAATTTCGGTTTCGGTCCTTTTTTATTGATTTTCCATAATATTTGTTTAGTAGATAACTTAAAATTACGGAAGCCAAAGAATTCCAAAGTCTTTAAATCCGGCCTTTATATCCCTTATTACAATGTAAATCGATTTATTAAAAGGCCTACTATCTTATACTTCCACACGCCACATACATGTGTATATTATGTGGTGTATTTCATTATAGGGCAGTTAGTCCTAACTGCAACCTGACAACCACGTAGTATATGTGCACCTTCACGGCTTTACGCTCATCAACCCTCTTGCTCTGCTTGGTGTGGGCAACACTTAGAAATTCAAGGCTGATAGCGAATTTTTTAAAACTTAGGTTAATTTCAAAATCAGAATTTAATTTTCTTCCATTGGTTAGTTTGGAAAGAGGTTACTCATTATGATATAATAAAAATTATAGGTATATTTTCATATTTACCACCACAGATTGTAAACTTCGCGTTGTCCTGGATATGTTATTCGACCGCGAGATACAGTTTACGAACGACCAACTCCGGGAGCACCTTGATTCCATTACCATTGCTGGAAACGACACCACGGCGCTCGTCATTGCATATACTTTAGTCCTGCTTGGTATGCACCAGAACGTGCAGGATAAAGTATTTCAAGAGTAAGTTTGATTTCGACGTTAAGTAAACGCCTCGTACTAGTGTTTCTTATGATTTTAACAAATTAACTTTACTGCGGCATTTAAAACTCGAATAATGTCGTTGGATAATGACTTTATCTAAATGATTTATCCTTACCTTTTATAATCATATCATTATAAACCAGTGATATTGGGATAGGATCGGTATAATATCTCGTATATGATATTTGGAGAAATAATTTGCGTCAAAAGTACGAGACATCTGGTACTGCGACCGCCTGCTAAGCGTCTCGATTGTAACAAAGTCTTTCTACAGCAGGAGCTGCATGTTAAGGGCTCATAAAAAGGCGAAGGATTTTTTATATAGAAAACGGTGACAAACGATCACACAGTCCACCTGATAGTAAGTGGATGTTGCGGCCCATAGACATCCACATCTATCTCGAGTAAGATTCAAAATTCAGATGCGTTGTTACCCCTAAGGACTAGGATGAAATGCCTAGTTTCCAGTAAAAAGGATAACAGCGGTATCAAGCTGCTGTTTTACGCAGGTATTCAGTAAGAGCGTCGTCCTTCCCCGGTGGAGCTGAACTATCCGTGTTACAACCCTAATATAAGATGGCTGGAGATAATCTTCTCTCGTCGTAGGGAGAATTTGCCTAAATCGTCAGCTTGGCAGACGGATAGATGATGGCAGTGCCATACGTTTTGCACTTTTTTTATACTGCTGCTCGTCGCCGCTCTGGGTATTCCGCCATCTTGCAGGAGCGCTATAAATTTCTGACAGTTCCCTGTGGCCTCTTACAACAACCACGGGACAAAATGCGATGATGGGTTCTCATTCGACGCCACCACACGGCAGATGTATTGCTGTATTTATTGTACATACTTTTTTTTACAGACAAGAAGCAATTTTCGGCATGTCAAAGCGAAAAGTGAATAAGGACGATATTTACAACATGAATTATTTAGAACGAGTTATTAAAGAAAGTATGCGTTTATATTCTGTAGTCCCCCTCGTAGCTCGGAAAATTGACAGAGAGCTATATTTACGTAAGTCGCAAATGTATTTTTCCTGATGCACATATCGCATTTGTAGCAAAAATACACCGACTAACCATGTTACGTGAGGGTAATATGGCCTTCCGGTTTCGTCTTCACTTTCTTATAGCTCAAAAACTGCATGGCTCTGTGATACGATAAATCTTCATCAGTCAATCAAATAATTAAGTGTCAAAAGGGCGTTGCTTTACGAATGCCATTTTGACAGTTGACAGTAAAGTGAATATTTTAGGCGATTTTAATATTGTGTAGTGTAGTTAGTTTTTTTAAGTTGATTTCTCGAAGTGTTCTTAATTATTGCCAAGGCTTGTTTACTACTCTTTTTTAATATATTAGTTACACTACACGACTTTTTGCTTTTGTCTCTGTCCTTCTCCTAGTTTTGGTTTTATAGGGCGGCAAAGCTTAAGGTGACCATATTACCCTCATGTACCTTAATAAAAAGTACAGATTTAATACGAGGGTTACACTGAAAGTTCTTAGAAAATCAAAAACTGAACAAACTAGCAAGTTATTGGTTTTACTATATCGTTTCAAAATAGTCTGTGGCTAAGCTAGTACTCCAAACTAGGGCCTATCACAAGATATGGTTTTATAAAAATATACCAATCTTAATCTGTCTCCACTCTTCAGTTTCATATTCAGTGCTGTCGAGGACGTGTTCAACAAGGCACGCAGAAGGCATACTACTGCTAGATAGATTGTATGATATATCAGCAATTGCATACATTCAGTGGCTTTGAAAAAATTCATTTGGGTTTGCTTGAGCGAAACAAAAGATATTTACCAACAAATAATGTACAAAATAAAAAAAAAACAAATTATTGAGATTTAAAATCGAATCATCTTTATTTCTTAAGGAAAGGTTTACAATTTAAAGGTTACGTCCGCGTAAAATGTTGATGAACGTTTTAATTGTACTCGATGCGAGTTTTCATTACGTCATCGACGGAATGAATAATGTCATTTTGGATTGTACTAGATAAATAACTCGGCCGTTTGTCGCTTTGTTGATGCTGCATCGACTCATCGTGACCTCTGAAAGGAAGTTCTTGTTGTGCTAAATGGCAAACAATATTGACTTATCTTTGAAAAACACTACGGTTGTGATCAACACGCATGTTGTGTTTTGTAATTTCTTCGAATAACTGGCGCGACAAAGATGTTTCATTCCGAATTTTTCCAAAATTACTTAACAAAGTTACCGCCTTCATGTGTTTCTGAGAATCCATATACCTTGTGATGGCTCCAGGTAAGTTATTTAAATCATTATATCCAGTAGTATTCGAAGCCGTTTTGTCGTTGGAAAAGAATATCCAGCACCAACAGTGCAACTTTAACACGCTTCACTTCATCACGAGGAACAGTATTATCCTACATTTTCACAAAAAATTTTTAAAACGCATTAATTTTCAACTCGCAATATTCATTCGCTCAAGCAAACTTGCAAAGATATCGCCCACGCGCCCCCTGTGCTCGAATAACTAACTTCATACTAAACGCCTGGCTTTTTCGATCTATACTAATTGCTATATATACAAGAATACTACTAATATCGTAGTTATATTTCATTGTAGAACATTTTGCCACACGTTAGAAAGGAAGCGATCGTCTTCTCGAAAGCCCCGTAAAAAGCCCACGCGTGCGAGGGAGTCACTCAATTCAACTCCTTTATAAAAGGTCTTATAAAGACAGCAGTATCGATAACGCTACCAGGTCATGAACTGTGTAGAACAAAGGAGCGCGCGGTAAATTTGAAATAGTTTGAAACAGTTTACGAGTTATTTTATTAGTTGACATTATTGATTGAGCTGTTTGATAGGGCAAACCCGGCTTTTCGGTTTCTATAGAGGCATACAACGTTGCATTCGATGGAACCACTGTGTAAAGCACTTTGTCAACTCGTCCTTAGGGGTCTCTTCTACAGCATTTTAAAACGCAGCCACTGATTCTTCGACGTCTATTAAACGTTTTCCTCGAAGTTTTTCTTTTATTTTCGGAAATGAATAAAAGGCCAGTCGTTTTCGTGGTGAAGGAGGATCCTAATGCGAGGTAGTTTCTCCCTAACTTTTTCCAATACAAGAGGCAAACAAATGTTAGTGTAGTAACTGTTAATCGATCCTCTAAATCAATTGTTGCGTAATGACTTGTCCTTCCGAAGAACGAGGCCACCATCTTTTTTTCGACGCTTTGACCTCTCTTCACTTTAGTTGGCAACTCCTCGGAAGGAAACACCTAGACAGCAGAC
>DWHP01005443.1:0-11929 GCA_018247895.1 Parnassius honrathi | reverse complement strand
TTCCTTGCCCTAAAACCCTCTCAGAAATGTGCGGAGGCCTGTGCCCAGGAGTGGGACGTATATAGGCTGTAACTTTATTTTTTTTACTTTAATTATATTATTTAATATTATTACAATTCTGGTCATTAATTTGGTAGTATATGTCATATTATTATTAATATGTGTTATATTGGTTAAGTGCAAAAATATAAAAAATAACAATATCTGGACCTCAAATTGTTATCACAAAGCAGCCACTTTTGTGTATTGAAACGCTTTTAGGCTTTTATTTTTTAAATGACCTTTAACTATTATTATGTTCAGAAAAATTATTTTAGACATAACACGTTTATAATGGAATATTTATGACAGTATCGTGGTTCTATACGAAAAATTGACATTCAAATAAATCGACGTTTTTAGGCAAAATCAGATTTTGAGTAAAACTTCTTAGAAAACCACCCCAGTTTTAAATCCCTTTATCGTTGACTCTGTAATAAATGACGAGTCATTATCTTAAGGGTGGGGTCCGCTGGGGTTTTGAGATTGCTCGCATACTGATTTCGTACAATGACACGGATCAATCAAAGTGACTTTTGGACGTTTTTTATTGCGTTTTGAGGCGAGTTATTTACAATTTTATTACACCTCACCATTGGCGGATGACGTACGAGATGAATACGGTAGATATCGAACAACTTTTATTGGTGCTTTTTACAATTCATGTATTGATATTAAAAGGAATATTTTTAAAAGCTGCTTTATTTATTATGACGGCTCCGTGGCGCAGTAGCTTAGCAATGAGTTATAGCGCTGAGGGCCGAGGTTTCGAATCCCGCACGGAACAAGTATGGTATTTGCCATAATTGCCAAGCTTGGCATGTGGTTTGATAACAGCAGATTTTATATACTAGTTGTTATGAAACTGTTGTCCATCCCATGCCATGTTTCGCTCTGTCGCCTCTTACGATATTCTTACACCGTCTTTTCTTGATTATGTTCATTCATGCTGGAACCACAATAAAGCTGCAACGTGGTTCCGCCACGTTTGCTTACACCACCTGTTACTGCGTCGCTAGTTGAAGGTGGATTACGTCAAATCCACCCGTTGTGCGTGAGACTCAGGTACAGTACCGTTACGGTTTGATGAAGATGATTTCTTTATAGAGTAGGGGTGAAATACTAGCACACTATCTTATATTTCTTATATATACTATATTTAATTAATAAACGTTACTTACACACTGAGATTTTCTCCTGTATCTTGGGCAGTTTACATAAAAAATTTCACGAGCACAAACATGCACACAAACAACTGTCCACCTGCTGGTAAGTAGCTGTTGTGGCTCATAGACGTTGTCACCGCTGAGTACTAGGATGGAACGCCTCGTTTCCAGTTAAAAGGGGCTTCGGTCCTCTTCATTCACCATAAGAATCACAGCAGCATTAAGTTGCTATATTACGCTAGTAAACTGTAAGAGCGTGGTCCTTCCCAGATCAAGCTGACCCATTTGTGCTACAAACAGAATTAGCTGTTGTGTAGTTTTACAGCTTTACCACGTATAAGTAAAATGTTTAGAATTCATTCTTGACATATTTTGTTATAGAACTAAGTCATAAGTGACGTCTTCCGCCCATCTGCAGCCTGTCTCACAGAATACTAGCGTAAAATAGAAGCTTAATGCTGCTGCGTTTTGTATGGTGAGTGTAGAGAACCAGAGACCCTTTTTACCGTAAACGAAGGGTGACAACGCATGTGCATTATGATTCGCAATCGAGGATAGATGTAGATGTCTATGGGCCGCACCAAGCACTTACCATTAGGTGGGCTGTGTGCTCGTTTGTCCTATCCTGTAAAAAAATGCACACCTATAACCAAGTTTAAACAAAGAAGAGTGCTGATTCGTTGTTACCTCTGAGAACTAACAATGAATCCTTCACAGCCTGTGATTATACCTACTGGCTTTCTATTGAATTTTAACCAGAACACAGCAGTGCACGCACAGCTGTTGAGCAACAGAAGTAGGTAAGTGAGTGTAACCTATTCAAATAAACTTTTCGGCAGAAAAGGTGTTCTAACATCAAGTTAATTGTTTTTTTCAGAATATCTGAATATGACTTTTTATTAAGAAATACGTTACTTAGTAAAGCGCTACCTACGTGCGTTAATTTATATATTATAAAAGTTGTACTTGTGACACTCAAATTAAGTCTGACTTGACAAGCGTTATTTCACAATCCTAGGTTTTATTTCAGCATGCCATATTTTCAGGACAAGTCAACCCTTTAATTTTAGAATATGCAGTGTGCATACCGGTTCATCTTTAAGTTAAAACTGTTCCGATGTATCCCCCAAAATAACAGCATGGAACACGAATAGTATAGCCCGGAGTCAGAAAATTTGCGGCGTTTCATCCAGTCTGATATGATCCTGTCTTTATAATTTGTTCTGCACTGCTCTACTATCCTGCGCATATGGCTAATCTTTGTTGAGACTGCCCGTGACCGAAATGAGTTCTGGAGGATATTATTATTATTATAATTTTTGCGACTATTTTAATAATAACAAGCATTTTATTATAACATAATTATGTAATTGTTGATAAGCTGCTGTTAATTTTTCAAACAGTAAGCAATCATAGAATCTGGGACGGAATTACTCACTGGCGCTATAAGACTTGATATAAATGTAGAATTTTGCTTTTAACTTTTGTGTTTAGGAGAATATGAAGGCATGCAAGTCTTTTACGGTAATAAATCTCCTATATAACGAAGTTCTCATAATCTATTCATAAAATGCTTCATACATGTAAACATATGCACATAAACATACAGCTAAAAAGGTAAAATATATGTTTACGTATCGTGCGATAATTGCTCAGTATTTAAAATTATAATTTCATAATTAAGCACCGAATTAAGTATTGATTATCGTTCACAATTCCTTCACATCATTAGATTCATTAATGATGTCGATCTAATTAATGATACGACGAGCCTCCGTTGGCGGGGCGACGGACCGCCATGTGTCGTAACATATTTGATCGATTGCCATCATTAAATTGTTATCATGAGTTTAATATCTTAGCCTTTTTTATGTCCAGCTTCTGGCTTTTATAGAGTAGCTTGTGACTAGAGTGTTTTATTAGCTATCAATAATAACTGAAGGCAATTTGGGTGATTCACATATCTAAAATACTAGAAGAGTTTAGGATTACAAAACTAATTGTATTATATATAAATATAATACACGATAAATGTAGCATAACATTAGCATTAACAGCATTAAGCAAGCATTAACAGATTTATACATTTTTATCATTCAAATTGCAGTTTATTTTTAATAATAAAGTTACAATAAAATCAACATTGAAATATGAACATGAAAGATTTTAAGAAATTTAACACGCATAGAACTACTGAAGTGAACTTTCAGTCTATTTTTGGGAAGACTAAGTTTAATTCATGATAATAAAAATATATATGTTCATATTTTGTAGTATGTACATACTATTGCGCTGTCCCAAGGCGTGTTGACAGACTTCATATTAATATGTCCTCGAACATGTTTTACAACTTCTCAGACATGAAGGTTACTTCACTTCATTTTCTCCACTGCTGAATAGGTGGTAAATCAGTGGCTAACTTAACAATTTCACCGGGTATTGGCAAGGATGAAACTCAACTTATTCGCGTGATATGAAATTTTAAAGCGAGCTGCCGTGTTTAACAAAGACGCAGCTGGGCGGGGCCGTGGATTCAAATTTACCGTGGAACAAGTGCTTGCAGTTTAAAATATGTTATGAAAATCATGGTGCTTCCTTGAAAATGCCTGTGACTTGAAAAACTCTATCGTTGTGACAATAAAAAGAGAATATTAGGAGTTTACAATGAGATTATACGTGGTAGAGCCACGCTGCAGCTATATTATGGTTGTAGCATGAATGGGTCGGCTCGACTGGGGAAGGGCCACGCTTTCAGAGATTTCGTATGGTGAGTGTAGAGAACCGGAGACCCACTTTTAGTAGAATCGAGGCATTCCACCTTAGTCCTCAGGAGTGACAGCGCATCCGCATTTTAATTCTTAGTCGAGGATAAATGTAGATGTCTACGGGCCACAGCGTCCACCTACCACTACCAGATTCACTTACTACTATCAGGTGGACTATGTGCTCGTTTGTTACTCTTATTCTATAAAAAAGATTATGTTTTCTTACGTTTACTCAACAGAATAATAAATAGTAAAAATGTATTAAAGTAGAGCATTAATTGAGGTAGTAAATGTCTCTAAATGTAATAGGCGACAGAGGGAAATGAAGCATGAGACGGACAGCAGCATCTTCCCGATAACGGATCCAAAATAATAAAATCTGCGGCAGCCAACACGTTTGCCCAGCGTGGAAACTATGCCAAGTCTCCCCTCTATGAGGCAATCTATCTGGGAGGTCTACGTTCAGCAGTGGATTTTTTAAGCTGTAATGGATGGATGAAATGAAAGAATGAAGGATGCATAATTTATAGTTTAAAACATTTTTTCAATTTACTGTAACCCATTGTTTTACCACAATTTTTTTTATAGGTAAGGGTGACAAACGAGCACACAGTCCACCTGATGGTAAGTGGTTGCTGTGGACCATAGACATCTACATCTATCCTCGATTACGAATCAAAATGCAGATGCGTTGTCACCTCTCAGGACTAAGATGGAATGCCTCGTTTCCAGTGAAAATGGTCGCCGGTTCTCTACACTCACTATACGAAACAGCAGCATTAAGCTACTATTTTACGCTGGTATTCTGTGAGAGCGTGGTCCTTCCCCGGTCGAGCCAATCCATTCATGCTACACCTTTACTACTAATATAACTGCAGCATGGCTCTACCGCCATCAACTTATCTGTTCAGGTGGACAAAATTGTAACTAAGGACGTCATTTTATAAACGACGTTTCGCTGTAAGCTATTAATTATATTTATTCTGTGCTGTGAGGAAAGTGCTTTGTTTGATTTCATTGTGAAAAGTGTGTTTTGTTTGATTTCATTATAAAAAGTGCAAATAAATGTATATATGTAGTCACCTATTTTCTCGGTAAATTTCTTAATTGACAGTAATGAAGGAAAACATAATGAGGAAACCTACTTCTTTGAGAATTAAAAAAATATTTCGCAGACATCTCAATCTACAAACACGCATTAGAGCAGCGTGGCAGACCTTGCTCTAATGTCCTCTCAGAAACAAGACGAGTTTTAAATGGGCTGTAACTTGGCTTGTGCTCTAGGTATTGCTGGATTTAAGGACCTAATAAATCGATAAATTATAAATAAAATGCATCTAAAAATTGTTTGTAAACCGAATTAATTGTTCTTGGAAAGTTTTTCTAATATTATAACCGGACGTTAGTAATAATCTATCTGAAATAAAACTTCGTCATAAAAATATTTGTGTTATTTATTTCGCGACAGTATAATACTTACATAAATATTTGTGTTTTAAACGACATGTTTATCTTGAGCGCGTTACTAATTTTATGTTATCTACAAAAAACATAGCTTGTACAAACATTTTGGTCAAACTTTAATTTTTACATGGTAGAGCCACGTGAGTAAGTAAGTTCTTATTCTGTAGAGCCTCGCTGCAGCTATACATAGCTGCAGCAAGAATGGGTCTACTCGGTCGAGATAGGACTACGCTCTCACAGAGTACAATCGTGAAACAGTAGAATAATATTACTGAGCTTCGTGTAGTGAACGTAAAGAATCCGAGACCTTTACTTTACTGGCAACCATTCGATCTTAGTCTTCAGGGGTGACAGTGAAAGAAAATCTGCATTTTGATTCTTAATCGATCATAGATGTGGATTTCTATGGGCCACAGTATCCTCTTATCATCGGTTTATCACCATTATCCTATAAAAAAATTGTTAATGTCCTAATAATAATGTCCTCCAGACCGGATTTCGGTCACGGCGGCCTGTCTCAGCGGATACTAGCCATCGGCGCAGGACAGGATTATAGTGCCCACTATAACTCTCTCATAATCCAATGGGACGGTAAATCGACACGATCGGAGGGAAGATCAGGCGCGGGACCAACGGCTTTACTTGCTTTCCAAGGCACGGGTGTTAGACACCGCCAACTTCTTGACTCCTGGCAGCTATTGAGAATTTCTTGATAGAAAAACTTAATTATTGATTTTTTGGCCCGACCTAGAATTCGAACCCAGGGCCTCATGATCAGCAGTCACGCTACTACAAACACTAGACCAACGCGGCAGTCGAAGCAAAATTGATTATAGTTCATGTGATTATAAAAATGTGCATAATGATTCACATGTTTTTATCTACACTATATGTAATGAAATGTTATGTAAACGTTTACTTCTTTATGCAGGTAAATGTTGTTTACTATATTCGTATTGTGCTACCTTAAACAATATAAATCATTGAAATGACTACCTGCATAATACGTACATGAAATGGATTTTAAAATTTTAATTGTGTAAAATTTGCAACAAATCACAAATAGCATTCACTCCAAGTAACAACTAGGATGTTACTTCGTATGGTAGCGGTGTAAGAGATCCAATCACTCGATCTCATCTTTTTGGAGTCTGTGGTCACGGATTCGAATCCCAGATTAGATTAAAATCATTTATTGGGTTTTTCTGTAAACACAATAGAAGCCGGGGGTCAGGATGTTAGCGCTTTTTCAACTACATAAATGCGTTGGTACCTGCGCCTGATCTTTCTCCGATTATGTCGAATTGTCCTATCGGATTAGGAGGCGAGGAAATAAAAAAATGCAAAGTGCTTTCTGCTTGCGTACAACTTTAGCACTCCTACACTAGCAAGCAAATAAACTTTAACATGTGGCCGTGGAAGGTAAATGGGAGATCTCCCGCCGGGTGAGGTGTTCTGCCCGTGGGCAGCGCATAACTCAATTGTAGACGATATTGTTATTAGATCTTGTATACCTCATCACATAAGAAATTTTTTAACAAGTGACTCAGAAGCGTTATCAAGGTGCAAGAAGTCAGTACTGCGATGGTGAATGCATCCTTTGGCAGGCGGTTTATATGCTTGGCTTGTGATTACAGTAAATGAGGGATTACCAACTATGAGGGAGGTTAAATTAGCTACCAACCATAGTTCAACCTTTGCCAGATATTTTCAATTACAATTCCAAGTGTTAATTTATCACGTGCTCAGTTTTCAAAGAGAACGTCGTGACTAGTTTATCTGCGGAATAAAAAAATTATTTCTGAGACGTGAAATTCGCTAATTACGAATTGGAGCTGCGCGGTGGATTTTTCATGCCCTTAAACTCTCATAAAAGTGAAGGAAGGAAGGTTGAGTTGGAGTAAGGTGTTATGTTACTTCGCTTAAATATTGATTCAAACTCGGGAGACACAACTTATCGGAAAAAAGTGACGAATAATTCTCGCAGACTCACTCGTATGAGATACTGGATGTATAACTACTAGATATAATATATGTAATACTCGATGTTAGACCACAGAATACTTAATAGTACAAGTTACACTAAAAGTTGTCTAATCACGTTTGGTTTAATTTAAGGTTCGATCTTAATCTAGCTAGTTCTTCAGAAACATACGAAATTCTATCTATCGTTAGTTCTTCACTTCCATTCTATATTCTTGTCGTTCAAAATGGTACAATTCAGTATGTACAGGCAAACTCATTCCGGTTTATTACGTACCATTTTAAAATTCAAATAAATTCAAAAACATACCACGCCAGTATTTTTCTAGCGACGGGACTTTTGTTATTGACGTTTTGAAGACGTTCGAGTTTGTTTCGCAGCCAGTAGCTGGGCTCACAGCCGCCGTATGCAAATGCACGGGTGTAGAATGGGTACCGATGTCACCCCAGCGACCTCCTGCCATTCGGAATATATTATGAGCCACACAATTGAGTAAATGGTCGATTGTCTCGCTTTTTGCTCGCTGGTATCGGTGTTATTGAATAAAATGTACAAAATCCATCAGTCATTTCGGTTTCATTTTCTAAATCTATAATTTTTTAAACTAGTAGACCGTCTGTCCTTCATATTTTGTACGGTAATGGACTAATAGGTTATGCCGTCATTTCTTTTGTTATCGTAATAGGTTAGTATGTTCTGTACCCATCTAGCAGAAACATTAAATAACTATATATGTAGGTATTTAAAATATGTAGTTTTTACGGATTATTTCGCGTTTGATTTTATTTTTTATGTTTTATACGACGTTTCAAGTGTTTTCTGGCACCCATGGTCATGAAGGACCGAAGTTAATTATAATTATTTTAAATCGATCTACGCGGAATGAACTTACATATTTTGAAGTTTTGCAGCAGTATGCTTGGGTTACAACTTTATTTTATCAATTTGAGGATTCTAAGCAGATGCTAGGTAGCACCCAGCCAACTCTGATGCCGCCGTGAACATGGGTGATTCAAAGCATTCAAGACTTCGTAAATGCACAATAATATTGAAACTCCATAAAATTCTTAAAAATGGTATTATTCAATACTTAGTTTCCACGAAAACGTAAGAAATAATTATTTAAAGATTATTGAGAGGTTAATTTTTAACATATTGAATGTACTGCAACCTCAAAGTGACAACTAGAATGTTATCTTAAAAATTACATTCCTTTTAATTCACCTTTAGAAGAGCAATTTTTTTCTACAAATTGAACCAGCAGTGACACCATCTTTGAGGCTATTTAATAAAAAAATCGTTAAGGAAGGTTCGCAATTGGCAAAGATACAGCGTATATGCTACATTATATCCTCGCCAATTGTGAAATTGATATCGCGTAGTATATTTCACAAAAATATCAGGTTAGTTCAACTGATCATTCTAAACTCACTAATATCAACTAAAACTGTTATATTTTTTAAAATAGTGGATTTTCGATATATCGATCATTATACATTAATATCGGAGTTTTACATATAGGTTTATTTATAGATATATCGAAAATCCGATATTTTAAAAAATATCAACAGTTTTAGTTTGAACTGATCAGTTGAACTGACCGTGTGTGACTACCATTCGACCCGTAGGGGAAAAATATATTCGCATAAAAACCAATTCGTATACCGGTACAGAACAAGTTAGACAACTAGGCTGTTAAGAACAGGTTGGTAAATGCCTCTCGCCCTTAATTTGTTTTTATTTTTTTTATTTTAATCTAAACATATAAATAAAATTGAAATGTCTGTCTGTAATATCAAAATAACTGTCATATATTGAGCTAAGGCGGTTATTTGCATGCCATTCAAATATGATAACCATTTTTTAAATTCAGTATGTCTGATAAGAATGTTTGAAATTGTATTGCCAATTGTAATTAAACTTCACGAGTAGACAGAGAGTGAAGCCAGGAGTGATCTAGGCTATATTTTATCAGAAACCTATACTAAATAACGCCAAATTAATAAATCCTATCAAGGCGAAGGCGGGGCGGAACACTAGTGAAAAATATGAACGAATGGAACTACCCGACGCCTGCAAACAGATATAGGTTAACTTATCTGTCTTATAGCTTATGGTTTATGGTTATTGACTTACTGTATCTAATAACCGAACAGCGGAAATATAGCGTAGATATTTAAAAAAGGTTGAACATGGAATCGACTGTTTTCGAGGATTTTAACATCAGCTACACATCTATGCTAATTTTCACAAGTGTGTAAGTGAACCGTTTTGTAAAGGTGAAATGGAACTAATTTCCTCAATACGTTCCGGGAATGGCGAAAGAGCCGAATACGGGTAACGCCAGAATATAATATAGATTCCTTTTCTTCTAGCAATTATCCCAAGAGTAAAGATGACTAAAGAGCACACCGTCTACCTAAGGGTCAGTTCACACCAAGATGTAATGCGACGCGACGCGGCGCGCACTTTTTAAGATACAAAATATAACTTTATAGATATAAAAGATGTATATTTTAATGATATAACTGCTCCGCTGCATCTCACTACGCAGCGCTGCGCCTCGAGATGTCTCGCGGCGCAGCGCAACGCATCGCGACGCAGTAGAGCCGCGTGACACAACGTGACGCTGTGAGGAGTAGCCTGAAACCTCTCTACCGTTACTATTAGTGCGCGGTGCAGAAAGCCTTGTTGCGCAGCGAGGCGTGGCTACCAGCGACTTCAGGACTTCGATGTCGAGATGCGTTTCGCGGCGGCACGCTGCGCGATGCAAAACCACTGGCAATTCAAGCATCGTCGCGACGCGTCTCGTTTCTGTGAGAACTGACCCTAAGGGTTTGTAGATATTGGGTTCATAGACACCTAAATCTATCCTTAATTAAAATTCAAAATGTAGACGCGTTGTCGATTTGCAATCAGCGTAGCTGGGAAGAAAAAAGTTTAAAGCTCTTAAGTTAGCAACGAGACAAAACGGGGTGATGGGTTCTCCTACCAGAGTCAGGCATATGGTGTCGTATATACACTGTTACAACCTAACCAACCAAAGTACACTTCTGAGCATAGGCCTCCCCCTTAGATTGCCTCATGGGGGGTGGGTATTTGCCATAGTTGTCACGCTTGGCCGGCAGGGTTCGCAACCGCCGCTTGTTTTTAATTTTTTTTGTTATTAGGAAAGTGCTTCTGCCCATCACCTGGCTCTCCTCTCACTACACGTATGATGATGTGGAGTAGTGGATATTGTTACACTGCCGCTAAACAGTACACACATACAGTCTCTATCGTATATTCGTATATACACACATTTTATTATTTTTCACGCAATTTAAATTCGTTAATTTTGTACTTAGCGAGTGAGTATGAGTTACCGTTACCGTGTAGTGTTTAGTGTGGTGGTGTAAGAATATCCAGTAGCCCATATTGTACCATGGGTGTAGTAAGAGCAGTCAGAGGGAAATCGAAACACGTATTTTTTATAGGATATGGGTGACAAATGAGCACACAGTCCACCTGATGATAAGTGGTTGCTGTGGCCCATAGATATCTACATCTATCCTCGATTAGGAATCAAAATGCAGATGCATTGTCACCCGTGAGGACAAAATGGAATACATCTTTTCCAATTAAACAGGTCACCGGTTCTCAACACCCACCATAAATACAGCAAAACACAGCGTGAAATAGCAGCGTTAAGCTGCTATTTTACTCTGGTACTCTGTCAGAGCATGGTCCTTCCCTGATCAAGCCGACCCATTCTTGCTACAACTATACTACTAATATAGCGGCAGCATGGCTCTACCACGTAAACAACGTGAAACACATGACGGGCAGTTGACAAACCGCATGCCAAGCGTGGCATCTATGGCAAAATTTCCTCTATGAGGCGATCTATGGGTAGACCTATGTTCAGCAGTGGATTTTTATAGGCTGCTATGGTAATGGTAATGGGGTATAAGTTAATAAGGGAGTTCTTGTTAAGACACTGTACCGTGTGTTGGAGGCTGAAAAAAGTCTACCACCCCATTTCGACGGGTGGGTATGTATTACAAGAGCCATGCTGCAGCTGTAGTGGTTATAGCACAAAGGACCCTTTTTACTGGAAACGATGCATTCCATCTTAGTCTTCAGGGGTGGTGACACATCTGCATTTTGATTATGAATGATGAATGTGGACGTCACACGGCATTCACTTACCATAAGGTGGACTGAGTGCTCGTTTGTCTCCCTTATTCTATAAAAAAATATCCAGACTGGTGATTGGAAGCAGTGGTGCCGTGAGACAGCTGGTGCTGCGATCGTCAATCCGCCAGGCAAGCGTGACGATCAAGGCTAATCCCATCTACAGTGGTAGAAGCCCGTACCAAAAAGAAAAAGAAGATCTACACTAAGACTGGAGTAATAAGCTTTTTATACGTGATAGAGCCATGCTGCAACTATATTATGTTTGTAGAGACTCATTTTACTGGAATTGAGGCATTCCATCTTAGTCCTCACGGGTGACACCGCATCTGCAT